>JAPYZP010016623.1:0-10009 GCA_030522985.1 Torymus sinensis
CCTGTAAAATATTAAAGTATTGATTTAGATACAAATTCAAAGAACTTCTTCTTTAAGCTTTTAATTAACTTATAACTAAGAGAGGCTAAGACATCGGGATCAGGGATTCGCTAAACTTTTGGTTATGTTTTTGAATACCGAAAATTGGAAAAAGCCCTATCGCAGGATCTAACGTTTTGAAGAAAAGACGAGTTAAAGATAGACGTTTTAGTGCTTTTTTGAAAACTCCTTAGAATAGTTTACATTTGGAACATCAATCATTGAGGGTAGAATACTCTAGGTAATGGTTCGGAAAACCAAATGAAACTTGAGAAAACAAACTGAAAAATTTTAAGGGCATTTAAAGTTATGGTAAATAACTTAGCAAATCAAAGTTGAACATAATTAAAGTTTTTTCTGGAAATACAAACAAAAGTTATATTTTCAAAAATCATTTTCTTTTTTTTTTCTTTTTTTTGTACCCATATCTAAAACTAAATGACTGGCGTTTCAAGTCAATACTAATTAGTTATAATTAGTAATGAAAATAAAAAGTAAACAACAATACGGTGAAAAAAATAACGATTTATTATAACAAGATGTGTATATAATAAGTCGCAGAATTGGTCGTGAGTATATGCATTCATCAGTCGAACGACCGTTTCGTATGAAGACCAATTTGCACGATGTACCTATCGACTATTTTGAAAAACCACTAGCGTTTTCTATATGCACACCGCTACATGTAAAATATGTCCATTAACTTCCTCGCTTCACATGTTTAGATACATATCTATCTAATGTTTCTACATTATTTTGCATCATGAACACTCATTCTGTATTATGTACAGTCAAAATTACATATTGCAAATCATAGTTTCTAATCGACAAATTCTCAAACTTATAACTAATTTTAAAGTAATCTTACTTATTATAATTTACTAAATTCATATAATCATACATAATAGAAAAAAATTCATCAATTTATAAAAACTTTTACTTTAGAAGTCATTTGTTATTTACTTGACAAAATCACATAGAATTATTTTAATTGAAACGTGCCATCAATTATTTTTAATTTTGTAGAAATGACGATACTATGGCGACATTACTTTCATAAGTTCAATGTTACAATTTGCAAAAAGTATTCAAATTGATGTTGTGATATTGTTTAGTTATAACAGATAACTTTACATGTCTACAAGATTTATCTTAAATTAAATTTAAAGATAGTTTTGACTATTTTTTACATAACTTTTAGAAATTTTCTAAAAGCTGACAATGAATAAATCAAGATATAAAAGTCATCAACATTTATAATTACTAATCGTTATCAACAAAAAATATACTTTAAAAAACGAAAATATTAATTTTGATAAAAAAAGCGGCACATTACCCTTGTTTCCTTAACCCAGTCACGCTGTATGTACAAAAATAATTTTCTTTTACAATATTTACTAAGATTGTAGTTAAAGATAGTATAAGACGATATCGAGCTTTGAACAGCCTGAGCAAAAGTTTGAATCCTTAAAGCTCCGTACGTATCTTCTACAATTTTATTTCACTTAAAAGTGTAATCACAGCATTATGCGCAACACTATTTTAACTATCGCGGGTGCGCATACCGCGAATGTTTTTATTATATTACAGCGCCACCATCTGATCCCGGAAACAATAATCGGTATATGAAACTGCACGCAATCTTACACATTTTCTTCAATACTTTTGTATAGACCATTCACAACGGTTTACAAATTCTTGATAATGTATAATTATCATTTTATACACTTACAAATTATTAATAAAATTACTGTATAAAAGTAGATACTGCATAATCCTAATAAAAATCAAAATTATGTCTAAATAATAATTATACTAGTAAAAGTTTATTATTTGGTTATGAATTAATTTTCCTTTAATATAAATATATTCAAACCCGATTAAAAAATTTTTTTAATTAAAATTGTATTTTAGATAGAAATTAGAAGTAGTAAATGCCAAATGGACTGTTTAGTTCGAATTCATAAGTCTAATAATATTACAAATTATACCAAATTTGCCAGTAAAAAATTATTCATTATCAAATTCAACATGAAGTCTTGATCTGTTTGAAAAATTTTTACTGATAAATCAAACACTTCGCTATGCATGCAATATTTGTATGTTAGTCACATCTTGTTTTTGTCAAATCTGATCTATAAGCAGATTTTACTTTGATTCAGTAATCTTATTTACCATTTATTCGTACACACAATCTTGTACAGTCATATACAGTTATCACGTACTGCATAAGTGCTCGGACATATGCAAATACACAATTAGCACACGATCATTGTACAATCGTAAAGAAGATACACGTACGCAGAGACGTGTGCAATGGAATCACTTCCATACTTGTATGAGGCCGTCGGTACTACCAGTCAAAATGTGGGTGTTACACATGGCTACTGCAGAGATAGTGTCGTGATGGCCCGGATGAGGCATTTCCGGACCCGGACCGCCTTCCTCTACCACCTTCCCTCGCTGGCTGGAACTGCTGCTGCTTCCCGGCGTCGGGTTTTGATTTTGTGCCAACACTTCTTGCACCACGTTTGTACCGTCGATCAATCTTTGCCTGTAATAATAATTGAAAAACATCTCAATTAACTGATTTTAAACATCTCTAATGTAAAAAAATAATGTATAATTCTGATTAATTTACGGCAATCATTTGTACAAATTTACAGTTGATTATTAAAACTTTTTACCGTACTGTAAAAACTTTTCATTTTATTCTTCGATGAGTTCATTAATAAGAATACAACGTTTAATAATTTGCTCTCTATTAATATCACTTTGATAGGGATTAAAGTATGATTCACTATTATCTGGGCTATCAATGTAAAAAAACATATTGCACTTACTCATAAGCCAAAGTGATCGGGGAAGAGGAAATCAAAGCATCGTTGGCCGCTGGCAAAACGACGTGTGACTCGGTGGGCGAGGCTAGATTCCAGAATCGTAGCCTCATATCCGTACCGCTGGCCAGCAAGAATGCGTTGCGATCCACGGTAGCCGCATGCATCGCGTAGACGCTGTGTCCACCCTGACTGTGACTCAGGGGTGGCGCACTCGACGCCCACAAGACCATCTGCCGGAAGGCAGTCTCGAGATTCCACATAGAGATCTCATTATTGCCCTGCACTGACGATATTATCCATGAGTTCTCAGTTGGGTGGGTTATGACTTTTCTTATACGAGCTCCTAGAAGAAAAGATCGTAAATTAGAAATAAATATGATCGTTGTTTTCCGAGTTCTTGAAAACATTGTACTTTTGCACTTGCATGTTTATTGCAGTTTGGTTTGTATTTGGTTTAGCATATGTATAGTGTTCAAAGCGTGTTATAAAAGCTTGAAAAATGTTGTGCACAAGTTTAGTGTTTTTAGTTCTGTACATATGTATAAAGAGAGTTCGTGTGCACGTATATATAAATTTAATATACCATAGTATCAGTCATATTCCAATTTCAAGCACACAGTATTTCAGTACTAGATAATTCATACATATTTTTAATCTCCATATATAAATAACACTAACAAATTTAAGGTACTTTTTTCTTCTAGCACACAAATATTTTATTAATAATAGTTCAATTAGACTTAAGTACAACAAAATAGTTGTCATCATCATTTATGAAATACTGTATATAAGTTTGGACTGATGACTTAGACCTCTTCCGGGCCTTAACTCACCAGTAGGGTGTTTGATAGTACTGATGGGTAGCTGGAATCTCAGATCCCAACATATATGCACGCCAGAGCTCGTGCCGAGGGTCAGCCACTGCTGGTGGTTATTCACGCAGAAGGACGTTATTACACCGTACTTCAGGTCGTTTTCTAATCGCCAGGCGGTGCCTGGGCATCTGAGATCCCAGCCAACCAACGAACCATAGAGCGAAGCGTACACCAGCACGGATTGCGAGCTCGAATCCAGATACTGCAGATCCACGGCACAGCCTTCCTCCTGCAGATCAAGCTGCCGGTCACACAAGGCTGTCATTTTACTGGATCCCGGATCCATTCTGACGACAAAGACGCTGCCCGATTGACTTGAGCTGGCGAGTGACTGACCCTGGTCGCAAACCACGAGACCGACTAATGGCCCTCCTTTCTGCATGTAGGTTTGCCTGGAATAATATTTAGTTTAGGACATGTTCGACGATAATCTTCAATAATGGTCAAAAAAATGGCAATATACTTCGAACGATTTGCTATATTCCTTCCCTCCATTTTACTAACATCCCAAATTTTTATACAACCATCAGACGAACTGCTTGCAAAAAGACTGCTTTCCGGTAATGAAACTAGTCGGTTGATAGCAGCTCTGTGTTCGTGAAGATACGCTATGAGATTTCCACGTGGTCTCCATCCGTTAGACAACAGTCTTGAACCTTAAACATTAAATTTAAAAATGTAAAACTTTGAATAAAAATTAAATTTTAGTTAATCTTATTTTTTATATCGCTGCATCCATTCTGAACTCATTTAGGTACAAAATTATCGTTAGAACCTACCATTCGACCAAGCCATGTTATCAGCCCAATGCTGAGCCCTAACGGCGGCCGCATGCTGCTCCTGTTTCCTGCAGGTGAGCTGCCTCAGCTCCACTCGGCACGATGCTAACCGGTCTGCAAAACCATAAAGTGTCGCAACTGTCGCACACCGTTACTTGTTTAAATAATCACAAGCAAAACCAATGTGGAATGTTAACATGGTACTTACATTGTATGTAGGACCGCTCGTGAAGCGAATGATCGTTGATGGCCAGAGCGTCCGTAAAGCTGTGCTGTGGGGACATATGGATATCGCCGCTGTGCATGCTCTGACCGGGACTGCCGCCGCTACCCGACAAATCCGATAATTTCACAACTGAATTCTGAGGAATAACGAGTAGTTTGTTACTAGTTTTAAAAAATGTCCAGTTATCCATGGTTATTATTCATATCGATTGAACTGTTCGAACCTTAACGCAGACCAAATAAAAAAAGGCTCTTGCTAAACGTACGTCAGATGTAAAGTATATTAATTCAGAGTATAAATTCCAAAACACCTCGCTGTGATGTTTGTTTTGTTTTGTATATGTCTATACTTTGTGTACATAAATCTGTCGTACAAATAGCAGAGGCGATAAAAAAATAACTATTTTCGTAAATGTTTAGTGTTAATTAGTTGCAATATTGATATATAAGTGTATAGAGAATTTGTAAGGTTTATAAATTATCTACGGAACAACATGGACTCATAATAGCAGAAAATATTCTTTTTTCATGAAGTGATATTTTAATGACGTCGAAGCGACGATGTCTAAGAATATTTACCTGAATATTTTCTTGAGCAGCGAACATCGCGCGCCACTCTTGGTTCATCGCTGCATACGTCGTAGTGCTGTCGGACGTTCGTCGATCCAGCTTTCTGAACGAGCTAAGACCAATATCACTTTTAGAATCCGGGTACAGTATTGTAACGTGATGGGATAAATCTTTTTTCATTGCACCCAATTCCAGTCGACCATTTGTATCAGTCTCACTCTTTTTTGCATCCAGAGCTTGACGATATTTACTAAACTTCATTAAGTGCGGTTTGAGTACCAATAATTGCTCTTCTTGGGTCTCGCTCACTGATTCACTGGATAGGCGCCGAGCAAGCTGAAATAATGTATTTACCTTACATAATTACAAAACCGCATCATTATAGCTCATTATTATAAAATATAAATTTTCACGCATTATTTTCTTATTACAGTGTTTTTATGATAAAAAAGTAATATTAAAAAAAAAATTTATTAGATAACCATTCAATTTTTTCTATCGCATACTTACGCTTTTCAAAGCAAGACTCATATCATTATGCTGTGGGACAACTCCTTTTAATCTCCCAATTTTTCTTTCTTCAAAAAAGTTAAAAACTTCGTCTTGATCTTTAAATTTGATTACTATTTCGAAGATTGCATGAGGAATTGGAGGAACTAGCGCTTCTAACAATAAAACTTCTTTTTGAAGTTGTATAAGGGGATGCTTTAAGTATGGCTGAACAATAGGCAGTACCTTGCACTGCACATCAACTACGTTAAGACTTCGCGCAGTTTTTGATATAAATCCCACGGTTGCATGTCTTATCCATAAATTTGGATGTACCTTTATAATGATGACAATATGTTAATATTTACTC
The DNA here is from genome assembly GCA_030522985.1 of Torymus sinensis. Lineage (NCBI taxonomy): Eukaryota > Metazoa > Arthropoda > Insecta > Hymenoptera > Torymidae > Torymus > Torymus sinensis. Next base: position 6,188 of record JAPYZP010016623.1, read on the forward strand.
TAACGAAAAGAAACAAGGATAAATAATCATTAGAACTTACAAGAAATCCTACGGTCTCCGTTAATAATTGATATAAAGCTGATTTATGCAACAATTCAAGACTAGTTAAAGTACCCATTGCATTTATAGCCTTTGCTATAACAAATTCTTCTGGATCTGTCAAACCTTGTTGAAGTAAAGGCATCAATATTGGACTACAATGCCATCCAACATATGCAGCTATTTCAATTATGCATTTAAAAAATGATTCCCGCAGATGCCTGTCCTCTTTGTCATTTAAGAAAGTAATAATATGACCTAATAAAATGTCATTTGCCTTTTGCTTACCAAAAAATTTACATAATTTACTTATACTGCTTTCTATGAGAGTTTGTTTTACTAAATTACTTCTATCTGTTAACATTGATGAAACAGACTGTTGCACCTGAAATAAAAATATTTGGATTTACATGCCATAAGTAAATAATAGAACTTTGGTCGGATAGATAAAATAAAGGAAAAAATACACTAGTCTTTACCATCTCATGTAATGTTTGAAGTTCGTTTTCGTAACTTGTTTTTGGAGTGTCGTTATCTTCTTTTGTTAAAGGATATGTAATATCTAAAAACCGAAGCGCAAGATGTGCGAAGTCACCAATATTTTCAGCTAGGCCAGCTCTAACAATTACTTTGGTGTCCTGTACGAGATGAGATAGCCCTGGCAGTATGTATTCAGGAAATACGTTAATATCCGATGGTGGCACTGTCTTGACTAAATACAGACAATTTTTCAACGTGTGTGTTGCTGATACTCTCACTCTTGGCGCTGAATCGTGAAGCAAATAAAACTGGAATATAATTTAAAATATATTAATCATTAAATTTATATATTTGTTGTAATCTTTTTTACTATTTTTACTTAGAAAATACATTTTTTTTCTTGTAAATATAAGTAATGATGAAATAAATAAGCAAAAAACTTATAATCATATCGTTTTCAGAAATGGAATATTTAAAAGATGTAAAAATATATTATTCAAGGCATAACAATAATTAAACCTATCACTTATAATTTTCTTGTTTTAAATGAAAGATATTATAGACAAGCATTTACAAAATATTTAAAATTTATTTTATAGCTGTGTATTCAAAATAGCAGTTATTAATTGAAAATTAATTTTAAAGAGTCACATTATAATTACATTTTGCAAGGGTTGCAAAGAATATTATTCTACTAAATAAAACATCTATTAAAAGCTTACAATAAAAGGTATAATTCTGTCCAAAATAGTTTCATCTGATGTATTTTTTGCTATTTCATATATAATTTCTAAACTGTCTAATTTAGATTGTGAATGATGCAGTCCTCGTATACATGAAGTGACAAGTTGGGTAAGAAGAATAAATTCATCATCATCATTTAATGCTGAATGATATTTACTCTTTCTTAAATTATCTATATTACAATTCTCATCGATTGAAGACTTTGGAGAGTCCAACTTTAATGAAATGCTTTCATTTTTCCCCAAATTGTTGTCGTTATCAACTTTCTTTTCATCCTCTTTGCTAGTTATCTTCTGATTTGTGATTTCGCTTTTTTTATTTTCTTTCTCATAACTTGTTTCCGTATTTGTATTTTTACACTCGTTTTCATCACTGATACTTTCTGTTTCACATCTACTACTAGATTTTTCTCCAACCTTGTTAATAGTTTCCATTTTATCTTTGTTATTTTTTGCTTCTTCACTTTGCTCTTCATTTATTTTACTGTACATACTCTTCAATTCATTATTATTATCACTTTTTAATTCATCTTCATTACTGGATTTTGTTTCAGTCTTACTATCTTTTTTTATTTCAATTTTATTAATACTATCTTCTTCATTATGCTCATTTTTGGTTTTATTATCACTCTGTTTTGCAGGATTATCATTTTTAACTTCATCACTGAGTTGAATATTATCATTACCTTTACTAACTTTCGCACTAATTTTTATTTCTATTTCGTTGTCTTTATCATCTTCCGGCATTTCTCGGCTCTTTTGCCTAGCTTCTTTTTCTTTTTTGAATTTGTCAGAAAGATATTCGATATCGTTCGATAACCTGGTAATTTTTTCGTCTGGTGATAGAATTGGTGGCGATGAATAAATCTGCATATATGGCTGTAAAAATTCGAAAAAATTTCCAGGAAATATTTTGTCACGATATTCATGAACGTAATCTTCAGCGCTTTTTCGTTTTGCTGGATTTTTATCAATCATGGAAGATAACAATTCTCTAACTGCTGGGTCTTCAATATTATCAAGATGTTTCTGTGGTGAATATTCATCACATCTATATGCTGCAAAATAAAATTTATTTAGCGATATAAAACAAAATATAAATTAAAATAAACTTAATATTTTAAGATTCTCATTCTTAAATCAAATACAATTTTATGTAACATCTGAATTACCTAAGAGTTGTGAAAAATCAAAAGGAGGATGACCCTCATTGTAGAGTTCTATTAGAGAACAACCTGTAGAAAAAATATCCATTGCTGGTTGTAAGTCTCCTGTTTTTAGTTCTTGTTCAGGAAAAAGCAATGCATTACTAGGCTCTGAAGTTAAAGTTTTAACAAAACGTTCAGGTGCAATGTAGCATGTCCTAAAAGTAAAATGTAATATTTATATGAAACTCAATTAAGATTTTTTAAAGTAAACCATATTTTGTAATCTAACAAAATTTTCTGTAAATATTTTTGAAACCATATTAAAATGCAATGACACTAATTTTATTAATAAATACCCAATCTAATATGGAAAACTAAGGTACATAAGTTTTTCAATAAAAATATTTTAAAGTTAATCTAAATGTAACTAAGCAGGCTCCAATTAGAAAGTACTATTTGTGGGTACAGTTCATAAATACCCAAAACATATAATTTTGACTCACCTTCTTCTTGATGTATCAAAAAAGTAAGTATAATCAGCTGGATTATCTTCTGGTAAATATGTTGGCTTGAAACTAGCAAAATCTGTCAATAGGACCCAGTTCCAACTGGTAATCATTATATTTTCAAGTTTGATATCTCCATGACAAATTTTTTTCCTGTGAGCCTGAGATACAGCACAGAGAATTTGAAATGTGATCCATTTCTTTTCTATACTTGATAAGAATGGCCGTGTACTAATACGATCATATAAAGAGTACTTGATGTACTGTCTCATAATAAAACCAGCCTTTTCAGTCAACTAAAATATTTTAATTATTGTATTATTATTAGAATGAAAAACAGAAACTTAATAAATAAATAGAATTCAACTTACAATAATTCGATGGAATGGTAAGCAGTTTGCGCAATCACCTAATAGTGATTTTAATTGTTCTAATTTAGATTTATGAGTTGACAGTGGTAATGTTGGATCATGTATTGCAAACACTTTTACTACTATCAGTCCTTCTTGACTCTGAGCTCGAGCCACTTTGAAAAATCTTGTACTTCCCAAGCTGAAAATTAAAGAGTAATAAGGAAAATTGAATAATTATTTAAAAAAGTTAGGTGAGCTGAAGTTAAGGCTAAGTTGCAATGTATAATTTTACTTTAATTTACTCCATTGTACATAATTAAGTTATAAAATCCATTAGTCTTTCAAATATGTTAAAAATATAAAATGTTCATTATCAACATGTTGAATAAGAAATCCTTGTTTCTAATTTTTTAAATGAATATTTCTTTTGCTAAAGATAATTTAGAAATTTGTATTTTGACTTAATCTTTGTAAGATTTGCATTAAGCAATATACTCGAATACCAAATAAGTATTTGTCATTTGAAAATAAAACTAGGATTATGTAGTTATTG
>JAPYZP010016646.1:0-11897 GCA_030522985.1 Torymus sinensis
GAAAACGGCTAGGAATAAGGATAGGACAAGACACGCGCACACAGTATTCAACACTCGCGAATAATAACAATACCATTAACTCTAATTATATTTATTTAAGTAATAATCGAAGGTGGCTCCTGCCATCACCGGGTTGACGATGGATTCGACCTGTAAGAAACACAAGATGGCTACTGACGATTTCAAACCAATATAGCATTAGCCGTCTCGACCCCTTTAGTACACGTGAACTCACGTACTCGACCCAACTTCCTACTTTGTCACCAACTCGAACCACGATAACCGCCACCTCACCTCGACCATTCCCAATTACGCCACTTACGTATTGCTTACACTGGATTACTTCCAAACTCCAAAACTAATCATAACTACTAATGGCTATTGCTACTAAATAGGCTTGATACTATTGCTGTGCTGGCTGATATTAGAGAGAGCGGCGTGCTCTCCTTCGTCTAGCAAGATACATCGCTTTTCGCTCCTTGCGCTACCTGTGGCTACCATTGATTGGCCCTTCCCCCCATCCCTGATCTACCATACCTTAACCCAACTGTAGTCTACTAGAGAGGATAGTATTCGCGATACTGCCCTCTAGATCTCCCCCCACTTGACCCTCGCTATTTCCGCGCGCGCCTTGAATATTGATGGTGTGAGCCCTAATGCCCCGCGACTACTCGAGTTACCCCGTCAGGCCTAAGTGCTCTCTCTCTCTCTCTCTCTCTCTCTCTCTCTCTCTCTCTCTCTCTCTCTCTCTCTCTCTCTCCCTCCCCCTCTCCCTCCCCCCCTCTCCCCCCCCCCCCCCCTCCCCCCCCCCCCCCCCTCTCTCTCTCTCTCTCTCTCTCTCTCTCTCTCTCTCCCTCTCTCTCTCTCTCGCTCTCTCTCTCTCCCTCCCTCTCCCTCTCGCGCTCTCGGTATTGCTCGACCCGGCCGGTGCGCGTATGTGTGTGTTCATGTGAATGCGCGCGCCGCCTACTCGGCGTCCTCAACATCGAGCCTCGACATCATGGCTGGCATGCCACGCAAGGATTCACACGGCGCTTGTACTGAGGAGACGAGTGCTTGTGACTCCGTCACAATCATTAATATTATATTTCTATTAAAGTTCTGATGAGGGTGACATGGTTCACCGAGACGTCATAAAATATACACATGTGAAAATTTATTTCTCACATCCTTGCCTCGGGAAGATCGAACATACACAAATATAATGTCAAAGCAAAGCTAATTATACCAAAAAAACAAAGCTAATAGCAGGAGACCAAGGACAAATTGGATAACTAAGGCAAATATGAAATCTTGTAGTACCAAATAAAAACTATATAAATTATGGAAAAAAGACCCTAATAATAACAGAAAAAGAGAAGAATATAAGAAAGCAAAAGAAGGATATGATAAAATACAAACAGAATAAAACATGAATAATCCTAAGAACATTTGGAATATTATTAATCAAAAAATAGGAAAAAATCCTAAAAGGAATAATAATATAAACTATATAATTGATAACAATAAGAAAATAACTGATCTGGAAAAAATTTTAGAGCACTTTAACAAATTTTTTTGTAACATTGGCAAAAATCTAAGTGATAACATAAGACCCCGAGAAATGAGGAAATTAAATCCCCACAATGAACAGCAAATGTATTTTCTTGGAGCCAACTAACCACCAAGAAATAGAAAATCTTATCTACAAGATGGAGAACAAAAATGGAGGAATTGATAATATCAATGCCAAAACCTTTGCCGTACATTTAGTAGACCCCCTAGTTCACATATTCAACCACTGTATAGATAAGGCCATCTGGCCAGATGTACTAAAAACAGCAGAAGTCATACCTATACATAAATCAAAAGAAAAACATAATGCCACTAATCACAGACCTATATCACTTATCTCAAATATCGCAAAAATACTAGGAAAAAAAATCCACAAAAGAATAACTAATTTCCTTAACAAGTGCGACATACTTGCCAAAAATCAATATGGTTTCAAGAAAAATAAAAATACAAAAGATGCGCTAGATCTAATATCAAACGTAATTTATGATAAATTAGACAAGAGTACTCCAATCGCCATAACCTTCTTGGACCTCGCCCAAGCTTTTGATACAGTAAAACATCAAATATTACTAGATAAACTATACAATTATGGATTTAGAGGATGTGCTCATAATCTAATAGCAAGTTATCTAAACTACAAAGAGTAAAGTTAAATAATAATATCAGCCAATTCGCAACAGTCAATATAGGAGTTTCTCAAGGAACTATTTTGAGACCTCTACTTTTCTTACGGTATATCAACGAATTACTACAAGATAACCATGATGATACTATTGTTTCATACGCAGATAACACAGCAATAGTAATAACAGCCAAAACATGGAAAGAAATCGAAACTAAAATGAATGAAACTCTGCACAAAATATTAACATGACTAGCGCTCAACAAGCTCTTTTTAAATACTGATAAAACTGTCTACATTAAGTTTGGTAATCATGTAAATAGCACAGCAAAAAATTTAGACATCAATATACAAGGCACAAAAATCAAAAGAGTTGAAAGTATCAAATATTTAGGCATTATTTTCGATGGTAACATGACAGGGAATGAGCATATCGAATACATCTACAACAAAACGAAACACCTCATTTTCATCTTCTATAAACTGTCAGAACTCATGACTACTGACAACTTAAGAATGGTATATTACGCCCTCTTTCACTGCATTATTTCATATGGAGTGATTGCATGGGGAGGCGCAAAATAATCAATAAAAACAAATTTACTGTTGATAAAAATCCCATGAACTTAGAACAAATATTTTCTTACGAATCACTATCTTATCATTATGATGAATTACAATCAGCATTTATTAACTCCAATAGTACCAATAGGAAAATAAGTATACAGATTCCAAAAAGAAACGTGACAATAAGCATTAAAAACAGTTATATAAGAGCAATAATGCAATTCAATGATCTACCAAATGATTTTAAAACAATTAGAAACAAACAAAGCAAAAAAATAAAACTAAAACAATGGGTAAAAGGAAACACTTAAAACCACAATTCTTAAGAAGAAAACTAATTATAATACTTACAAAGGCATTATTATGACCACTATAGCAAATAAAATAGATTGTCAACAAGTAAAACTGCTTTATTATGAAATATTCGGACAAGTACAAACTTCAGCTTCGGCATCAACGGCAGCTAAGACGAATGAACGAAAACAGCAGATAAGAAAAGTGAATATCAAGTATGCAAATCCGCCATTGGAAGTCCATGGGAAAACAGCACCACCTGATAAAATATCACTAGACATTCGCACCTACATATGTGCAAATGGTATGTGCAACTTACAACATAATAAGTAGACGACATCATCATCCAAAGAGCAAATATATAATCAGCACATGGCTTCTCAAATCTGCAACTAAAGCAAATAAAATAGAATCAGTCGACGTGACGGACACTCTCGATACTTCAAATAACTCTGTGAAAAAGGAATTTTACTAACCTGAAATGTGACATATGTGATTATCCCAAACCCTTAGAAGCAAAGCATATACAATTCTTAAAAGGAACTACGACCACAGAAGAAAATATGAAACACAATAGACCAAATTATCTACCCATTGAGACGGTTTTCTCCAAGATCGACAAAATGGCAGAAGAAAATAGTGAGTTAGCAAAATTACAGAGAATATTGAATGCACCGGGGAAACCTATACTACAAACGAACAGTTATCGCATGTCCTATGGCGATTTAAAGTACCTAGGATCTAACAAGGCTATTTTTTACTTTGACAGAGGGATAAGAGGCAAACAAATTTTCACCAAGTCCATGTACCCTCTTGAGGAACAACCTTAATTTAAGGACCTTGTAGTTATTGACGATATAGTATTTACATCTTCCTGTAAATACGATTCGGCCAATCAACACAAGGAGATGTTTTCTCACTATAGAATGACATGCGCGGCTATACTAACCTATCCAGCCAGACTGAACAATATCGAGAAAATAATATACGCAAGGGACAAGAATGCTTCCTCAGAAAACTACACGTCGGCTAGATCAATGTTTATCAGATTTTGGTGAAGTCCTCAAACACATAGATTATTATATACGATAAATCATTACATACGATATAATGAGAGAAAATTTATAATATAAAAATTGGTTAAGTAATGAATATTAATTATCAAATATTTTTAAATTTTTTAATTTTATACCACTACCAAAAAGAAGTAATGGACTTAGCTAAGTATTTATAAGAATACTTAAGCAGTAGCAATTCCTATAGCTTCTATAAAATTGTTATACATTAAATTAATTCTAGTATTAAGTTAGTTTTAAGTAGGTCGGATCAGCGAACAGGAAAATATTTTCCTCTACTGGGTTACTATTGTAATGTAAACTATGTATAATTGTTACAAAATTTGTAATTTATTGTACTTTACTATGGTTAACTAAATAAATAAATAAATAAAATTAATAGTACAATTTTTTTTTAAACTCACGTTTCGAAAACATTTTATAAAGTACCAAGTTGCTTGTTAACTCTTATAATCTCTATTTTTAAAAACTTAAATTTTTTAAGTGAAAAATATGCTTTTTACGTATTTTTGATGTTATTTCAAGTACTCATAGCAGAAAAAAAGTCTAATCTCTGGATCTGTAAAAATTTTTACACATCCGTATTAGTAAAAAAAAATTCCCTGATTTTATTCATATTATTTCAAGTACTCATAGCAGAGAAAAAATCGTATCTGCGGGTCTGAACAAATTTTCATGGATTCACATCCCTATCTGTAAAAACAAAGTTCCCCGATTGTTTTCAGATTTTTTCCAGAAATTTTGTATTTTAAAGCTATAATAATTATAGAACCGTCCTCATCATAGAAGTATGTTTTTTTCGAAATACTCGCTATTTACACATTACTGACTCCTTTTGATATATTGTTCCCTTGTGAGAGAAACGGCAACGTATAGGATACTACAAAAGGTATCTAGTTTTGTTAATTTAAAAATTTTTAACCCCAATTTCGAGTGAACCAAGATTTTTGACCGTAATTTTGACGTTTGGAATCACTGTGCGAGGCTCGCAACGGTACACACTCGAGCGCGCAGGACTGCCACTAGGGGAAGGTGGGGCGAAATGGGCAGTGGGGCGATATGGGTTTCGGCGATATTTAAAAAATGAGAAACTATTTGACGCTGCAAATTTTGTTGGTTATGGCTAAAGTTGTAACAAATGTACTTGAAGTGGTAGAAACTGTAACAGTGGAGTTTTCCAGTGCTCACCTCCGTTATATTAATACATTTCAATATCCTTGCATTAATATAAATAATGAAGTGTAATTATTTGTAGATGGAGAATCGCTGAATACTTTAGTCGTGTACTGTAGTCGTTACAGTACTTTTCAAAGTTCGATTAATATTTTTAAAAGCGAAAGTACCCACTTCGCCCCACCTTCCTCTACAAAATTTCGAGAAAAAAAATACACACCGTTCATCAGCACGGTGAGATACGCCCTTCTTCATCCACACAATGAGATGTGCCCTTCTTCATCGGCGCGGCGAGATAAGCCCTAATTCTGATCAACCGTTGATATGCTCTAACGTTTTATGAGAAAATAAATACATAGAATATATTCAATATATTGACGTATAAAATATTTTCTAAAGTCAATTTACAAAAGCCATTAGCCTAATAAGCTCTTACACAAAAAGCTCCTTAGTAAGATCTAAGAATCATATGTAATTGTATTATAGAAATCACATACTTGTAAAACATCTAAAAAATGTCAGTCAGGATTATTTTTTTTCTATTTTGTATACATAAATGTTGAACAAACGCTCTTGATGGAAAATACTATGTTGTTTAATACATTATATAAATACATAAAACCCATTTTGTTTGAAAAGCTTTAAATACTTTTACCATATCATTACATATATCTTTAACGTCCAGATACAATTGTATAAAAACCTGGATTCAAGATGGAAATACTAATGAACCTTTGGGCCCATGGATGCATATGTTGGCCGCTGCTGATGCCGGAATTCTTACGTTAATAGTAACAAATCCAATTTGGGTTGTAAAAACAAGGCTGTGTTTACAATATGCTGAAGATGTTCATTTATCAGAATCAAAAAAATACTCTGGTATGATAGATGCTTTAAAAAAAATTAGTATGACGGAAGGGATTACAGGACTCTATAAGGTTTTTATTTGATTAAATATTTGGTTATATTTACATAAATTTAAAAATGAATAAAAATTATGTTTTTATTTACTATTTTTATTATCTATAGGGTTTTGTACCAGGTTTACTTGGCGTATCTCATGGCGCTATACAATTCATGGCGTACGAGGAAATGAAAGTAAAATACAATCAATATAGAAATCAACCAATTAATATGAAACTCGTATGAATATTTTTAATTTTTAGTTGAAAATTGTTTAAAATGACCATAATACAAAGTTTTTATTTTACAGGATACAACAGAATATATCTTTTGTGCTGCTGTTTCAAAATTCATTGCAGCTGCCATTACGTACCCGTATCAAGTTTTGAGAGCACGATTGCAGGATCATCATCACAACTATCGAGGAACACTTCACTGCATTAAAAGTATATGGAGGTTAGAAGGACTTGGGGGTTTTTATAAAGGCTTAAATCCTTACCTTATTCACGTTATGCCAAACGTCTGTTTAGTTTATGCTATTTACGAATATGTTACAAACCATGTATAGAAAAATGTTCAATTTTACACAATAATTTACAAATTTTAGAAATGAGTTAACCTGTTTCGTTTAAGATGCTATTTTGTAAAGTATCTTAATTAATTTAATGAAATATTTATAGCAAAAGGATTTCAAAATACTTGCTGTTTATAAATAGGTTGTTCATGTATAAACATGAATATTTGCATAGTATTCAGTCATTATATATTAGCTTGTAAAGGATTTACTTAACAAATATTGTATTAAACTGTTTTCGGTGTATGTGCTTAAAATAATTATTTAAATATTTTTTTCTCACTACATCTGTAAATATTTGTGAAATTGTTGATAATATATTATACTTGATTGAAACGTATGAAAAATAGGTAAATAATTTATACAATATTTGTCTTACAAGAAATTAAATTTCGTTTGATCTTTATAAATTATGATGTAAAGTGCTGTATGCAGAGCGTCGCAGTATTTTAATTCTTTAAAAAGCAAATGAAATCTCACCTTCTTGTTTTGTTTTCTTTTTTTTTTAAATAATATTTAAGACTTTCCAAGATGTTTCTCAAAATAATGCTAAAAATTTCCAGAATTTAAGTTTTTTGGAGCGTTATGGCAGTGGCTTCTATTATCACGATTCTAATCCATAAACGTAACTTAAAGTTTTCATCCGCGCGTTCAACTTTCGAAGCGTTACAAAAGCAGGTTGTCGACTCTCTTCCGACTATAGCCAATTAATACGAATTTTTACTTTGCAAACAGAAAAAATATGACAAGAGTTAAAAAGATTAGAATGTTATCAATTTTTATAAATAATAAGAGAAAACTAAAATTAAAACTTATTTTCTTTAAAAAATATTAATTCATCAGAAAATGTTAAGCAATCAAAGATAGCGTAAGAATGTGTGTTAAAAACTCATCATCTTTATCCGCGGTGGGTGGTATTTTCAACAATATTCTTACGTTACCTTTCAAATAGCGTAAATTTTAGCTTTTTCTTCTTTTGATGATCTTTTTTGTAGGTCTTCGTAATATAAATGCTACCAAAGTGACAGTCAATAGAAGAAATATAACATTTTTAAAAAATCAATCATATTTGAAATTGGATAGCCTATATCTCAGAACAGGGCCTATGAAATAGAATATGAACAATGGGCTTCATTTTAGAAAGTTAAGAAGGAAAAACAAATATATTTTTATCATCTCTTCGTTGCGCTAATTAGCGCCCACTCTGCGACTTATTGACTCTTGAATTCGGGCAGGTTAACTAACGAGAAATTGGAGACAAATCATTGACCCATCAAATTTATTATTATCTTTTATTTAAATTTCAACAATTTTAACATACGATAAGTACACTTTTATATTTCATATCAAACGAACAATATATCATAATAAATAAATCAATACAATTTTCATAACTAGAAGTTGGGCACGCTAAGCCCACCTTCACTCGTGTTCCGCGCAAAATCTATGCTCTCTCTCTCTCTCTCTCTCTCTCTCTCTCTCTCTCTCTCTCTCTCTCTCCCCCTCTCCCCCCCCCCCCCCCCCCCCCCCCCCCCCCCCCCCCCCCCCCCCCCTCCCCCCCTCCCCCCGTCATGAGATGTGCGTGCTATACAGCAAAATGTGACAATCTCTTTTTTTATAGTAGGATTTTTATAGAGAGATAGGACTTTTATAAACAAATAATGAATAAAATTAACTTTTTCACGATTCGTAGATACAATTATCACAAAAATAGTACATTACGACACAAGGCCAGTCAAATAAGAAATGTCTCAGATCACATGTAATTGTCACATGTAATTGATAAACATGTGATCTGAAGCATTCTTTTTTACGGGCCATAGTCTGTATGCTATTTTTCGGCGCCGAAAAGCGGCCACCTCGTTCCGTGCAGCGGCCAAAAAGTTGACGCTTTCCGGCCGGAGGGCAGAAGGTATTTTTGAAAAAAAGTATTTTTTTTCATCATGTGCATGAAAAAGGACCTTTTCCTGCATAGAAAAGTGAATAGAAAGTCGAGTATCTCGAGCGTCTAGCGAGGTTTTCCGCAGTAGCGGGAGAAAAGAACATATTATCCCGTAATGACAGCTCGAGATACCCGATCTCAAAACCAGACTTTGCTGACAGTCGGACATTACGGAACCGGACTTATGCAGACGAGTCTGCATAAGTCCTGTTATCCTAGTTTATATATGTATGACTTATTTTCTTAAATCGAGAGGTCAAAATCAATTTTCCTAAAACTCTCAGAAAATGTTGTACTCATCACTCTGGACATTTCGCCCTACGGAAGGCGGAAAATTGAATTTTTACAATTTTATTCATTTTTAGTGGTTTTTTTTATTGAAGATGGCTCTAAAACGGGTTGCGATAAATAAAAAAGTTTCTTTTTCATAAATTAGGCAATTTTCTCACTAAACGGAATAAAAAATCACTAATATTAAATATTTGATACAAATAGGATGAAATTTCCTTAAAAACATTGAAATGATGAAAAAAAAGGATTGAACAGAGAGGATGAGGATCTAGTAAAAAAGATAAGAAATCTTGCATTGCATATAGTAAATAGAGACACGGAAGCGTATAAGGAAGGAGAATTGACATATGTGAGTAATTTCGCCGACCTTTTCAAATTTGAGCTAGAGAAAAAATGGAAGAAAAATTGAGAGCACACTTTCATATCACCCTTTTTCTTTCTTTATAGACCTAAAATAGTGAAATAGTAGTAGCGTTACTCATTTTTTTTAAAGCCATTTTTTTCCGGATTTTTCATATGAAAGCTATGTGAATATCTAATGATTCGTGATAATATTTTCTGTAGAAAAGTCGACGGTTTTTATATAGGAAGTGAAAAACTACTTACTTACCTATTTTGACCTGTGGTATGTTTTTGTGTGGGATAAATTGTATCGATCACGCCACAGAAAAGTTATTTTTCATTGAATTTGTCAGTGTGCCGGCGATTAATTGTATTTTTTAAACGAGTTTCATTTTTAATAACGTCATTCAAAGTAATGTAATGTAAATTATATAAGCGGCACACTGATGAGTAACAAATCATTTTATTCGTTATGCTACAACAAAGGTTTTGCCATTCTAAAGACCTAACAAAATGCAAAGCCATTTTTTAAAAAGCGGTATAGCGAAAAAAATTCAAATTTTGCAAAAATCTGGTAACCCTTAAATAACTAATTATGTAAATCGTTTATTAATAGGCACGTGTATCTGGAGTTGACTTCTTGAAATTACGTGTTAAATCAGTTAGAAAAAAAAAAATTATTTCAAATCATTTCAAGAAATTCCATTTTTTTAATCGCATAGCGAAGATAATAATTTGTACGGTACCCCTTGAATATGCCTTTAATTTTAGACTTTCTTCTTACCATACCTAATTTGTACGATTCTAAATTGGGTTTTGGTGCCAAGATAATACTCTTCTAACCCTATTTAAGAACTGTTACCATTACAGAATTCCTTATAGTGAGTATATCTAATGATATCAAAGAGTAACTAAAATTTGAAAAGTACCGCGGAATTACTCATATAGGAGGAGCAGGAAAATACACGATTGACTATCTAATAACGAACAATGAAGGGAGAGGAATAATAGAAAACATGGAAATAGGGAACAATGAGGACTCAGGCCAGCAACCAATGGAAATAACAATGAATCTGAAGTCAGAGGAGATAGGAAAAGACAAAGGACAGATAGCAAATTGATTCAAAAAGGTATAAAGATGTATGTGGGGAGGCTGGGAGATGAAAACAAAGTAAAGACGTGGTGAGAACTAAAAGAAAAGATAAAGAACAGCGTAGTACTAGGAGAAAGAATATTTGGAAAAAGAGAGAGACAGGAGAAGTGGTGAGACAAATCGTGACATGATAGAAATATGGAAGTAAAATAAATACTAAAAGACGGCAAGAAAGGTGCTAAAGGCGTTGAGGAATACGCCTAGGTGAATGGATAAAGAAAAGGAAAAGAAAGTGATATGAGAGTATGATAGAAGAAGTAGAGAGGAACAAAAGTGCAGAAACATTTTGGAGAATAGTAAACGAAAATAAAGACAGAAACCAGGAGATAAGTAACAGGATAAAGAAAACAGATTGGATGAACTTCTTAAAAGAACAACTACAAGGTATAGAGATGGACGAAGGAGAGGTAGATAGAAACGTAGAATATACAAAAAAAAAGAAACATGTGAAGAAGATGAAATGGAGGAAGAGGAGATACGAAGTGCAATACAAAAAGTATACAAAAAAAGAAACGACGGAATCGAAAATGAAGCGTGGATGTTCGGCGAAGAAGAAATAGCAGAAGAACTACAGCATATTATAAACAAAATTTGGAAAAAGGTGATATGCCAGAAGAATGGAGAGTAGGTCTAGTCAAACCTATCTTTAAAAAAGGAAGAAAGGAAGAGGTAAAGAATTATAGGGAACTGACACTGATAGACACAGGATACAAAATATATGCAGAGATACCTAGAAAAAGGCTAGAAAAATATTTAGAGGAATTAAATGCGAAGAAATCTAATATCATAAAGTTCAGAAGAAATAGAAGCAGTGGAAGAGATCCGAACTTTAAATGAAAAGGACAGAAAATTTGAGTAGTGAAAGAAGCCATATATCTAGGATACAAGATACAAAGCAACAATAGAAATACGAGACACATAGAATATGTGACAGGGAAGACAAAGGACGAAGATAATGGAGTGAGAAAAGGATGTGTAATGTGTAATGAGAAAGTGAGAACAACAGAAATATTGGAATCCAGCTTTGCAAGAGAAACACAAAAAATTCATCACAAAACAAGAGTTCCCAAGCTACCTTCAGAACATAGTAATAAAATAGAAAAAAGAATTAGACACACACGCCAGATTTAGACTACGAAGCGAAAAGAAGTGCAAGATATTGGTGCAAACAAGAAGAAAGGAAGTGCAGACTGTGTATGAAAAAGGAAGAGATCCTAGGACATATATTTAAAGAATGCGAATTTACTAAAATAGAAGGAAAAAGATGGGAGGACATCAACCATATATATATATATATATATGGGATATTTCATGGGAAGTGAGCAGCTCAAAATTTTTAATCCTCTGAAACCTTGTTACATTTGTTCAAAATGATGAGAAAAACTCAGAAACCAATTTATAGT
>JAPYZP010016721.1:0-11439 GCA_030522985.1 Torymus sinensis
CCAGTGATTTATAAATATATTGACTAATTATAAGTTTTGATTGAGATTTTGGACTCTGCGATATGAAACATTTTTGTTGTAGAATACTCTACATTCATCTTTCTAATTAACTTAATTTTATATTTGTGTACAATGTGTTGGAAAGTCATTTAACAGTAAGGTTAGATCAGAAGGTGGTTGCATCCCAAGAGCTTGCGTTGCTGAGATAGAACAGATCTCATGCTAAGCTAAATATTTTTATGATTATATTGCAATATTATCGATTGAGACTCTGAAGATAATCACATAATATTCTATTTGTAAAAAAAAATAAAATATTACTCTAACTGGGTTTGAAAAGATATTTTATAAACAGTGAGAAAGATAATTCTGCCACTATAATTGTTATAGGTAATATGTATGTGTTTCGAACGGGTAAGCAATATATTTTTTTGTAAAATTAAATTAAATTTTACTAGAGAAACATATTTTTTATGTTTCAGGAAGGAGAAAAAAATTCACAACTAACTGGTTCAATATTTTTCAAGTTTTATTGAATTTTCATTTAACAGGGTTTTTTTTATAAATTGTTGTTCTTAAGACTTTGACGTAGCTTTTAAAAGCAAGTATTCCATCAATTTTCATGGGGTAAGGCTTAAAACACTCTAAATCTATCCAGTTTTCTACCTAAGATTTGAAAATATCAAGTTTCCCGGAAAAAAAATTTAAAATGCTATAATCCACAAAAAAACATGAAAATTCATAAAAATCATGAATTAAAAGTAGTTTTTTCTATTAAAAAATCTTTTTTCCCAGAAACTTGATATTTCCAACTCTTAGGTAGAAAACTGGATGGATTTGGAGTATTTTAAGCCTCACCCCATACAAATTGATGGAGTACTTGCTTTGAAAAGCTACGCCAAAGGAAAAATCTTGAAAATTCAATATATCTGAGTAAAATTGGTCTACAGATTATATCTCGGGCCATTTTATCAGAAATTGTGCCTACTTATGATATACTATTAGTATATGTGACTTCTTATATTTTAATTTATTTTTGCAGGTTGTTCTGGCCTCCAAGGCCTCTAGGTCTATGACCCTCTTAAGTTGATATCTTGTTCATCTTCGATTACTTTTTCATCTTCGAGAGTTTATCAATATTTATTACTTTTAGTTTAGGTTTATTGATTTGTTCCTTTTCTATTTTAATATTACTGTTGCTTAAAGTATTTTCAATTATATTAATACTTTCTTCATTGGTGCAATTAATTATAACCGTGTCTTTGTTCTTGCAACCTACACTTTTTGTTTGTATTGATTTATTTAGAGTTAGTTATTGAATTACTATTTTTTCAATGTCGGTTGTATCTTTGTTGTTCGTTTTTTTAATTATAAGTTTAGGTATTCTTTTACTCTTTGGTTTTATATTAGATGTTATTTCTGCGAAAGTCTTGATTTTATTGCCGTTATTGTTACTGCCCTGCTTTTCTTTCGTAAGCAATTCGTTTAATATTCTATTTTTGTCTTGTAATTCACTATTAAGTTGTTTCAACAATTGGATTTCAATTCTTAAGGATTGTGTTTCATTGTAGTCTTCGTACACAGTTTCATTAAGTTCAATAATTTCTTGTTTGATTTGTTCTTTTGTGAATAATTTGACTTGTGCTATCAATTCCCTCGCTTCTCTGCTCAAATTACCATATGGCAAGTTTGATGTTAGGGCCACGTTGGCATGGTCTTGTCAGATTATAAGTCTGTTGCTAATGAATTTGACTGGACAACCGGCGTTATATTTTGTTACTATCTCCTTTGTGTGAAATACGCTTTTGCAAACAAGACACAAAACCGCTCCAACTTGTGCTGTTGGATGACACTTAGAGAATTTAGTAAGAGAGGCATCGGGAGGCTGCGCTCCCCCGACGCCATGACTACGAAAATTTCTAAACAAAAACTTTCATGAAAGGAACTCATACAAAAAAATATGCAAACTTTACATATCTACAGAATATCAAAAAACCACTGCTTTAGAAGAATGATTTATCAAAAAAAAATTGATAAATTACATCAAATTTTTTTGAATGTATATTTTAATATAATCTTTCGTTCTTTCTGCATATCTGATTTTCCATAAATACATTATCTAAATGATCTAGAAAATTATATTTAAAATAGTTATGTAAATAGTTTAAGTTATTATTATAGTTTTGTATGGATAGATAGGGAATTTCAAAATCTTTCAGAAAAATGAGTCTACTTCTGATAGATATCCAAACCCAGTGACGAAAAAAATTTTTTTCTATTATTTCATAATTTTCTTTATTTTTTTTTTACCCGACTTAATATTATGCAATCGGACCGACAAAAATATGGGTAAATAGGACATTTCGAGACCTTTCAGAAAATGGCCCTACTTCGGATAGAAACTTGGACAGTCCACAGCTCGTATAAATTGCGACCCGAGCCGAAGGCGGGGGTGGCAAACACAAGATGTAGCCTGGCCAATTTTACTCCCGTGCTGCGTATACTATTTTTCGCCATACCCGGGGCGAAAATACCATATTCGTGTTTTTGAGTATGGCGAAAAATTATTTTCGATTTTTTCATGTTTTTATTTTCTATTTATCAAATACTTAATAGCCCTGGTGGAAATTTGTCTATTTCGAAATGGACAGGATCTCAATAAATGGATAAAGAGAAATGGTTCGTTAATAGGCCCCGGTGAAACGCTTTTCCTCCTATTATTTGCCCCTTTTTGTTTCAAGATTTCTTAAAGACTTAATGTTAAAGTAGGGAGAGCTCAAATATATCTGAGACTTTAGAAATATATATTTAATATACGTAGACTAAAAACCAGTTTACATTACTTTTTTCGTAAATATTCGGTCAAATTTATTTATTTTCATTTGATTCTGTCTCTCACTCCTCATCACAATAATAAGTTCTTTTCAAGCCATTTTCTGACTCATTAAAATGATCAACATTAGTTCCTTTTAAATAGTCACAAATGAACTTGTGTCGGTTGTCAAAAAAGGCATTCCATTTTTAAATCTACTTAATGTTCGAATAATGTGGAAAAAAGTTTTTCACCGGGAGCTAAGAAGTAGACAAAAGAATTACCTATTTTATAGCGAGTTTCTAAAATAAACAGCCAATTATTGGATAGAAAATATTTTGGCTTTCTAGCAGGGAGTATCCGATCAACTATACAATGGAACTTGCACAACTTCAAAATAAACTTCATATACCTGCCAAAGATGAACTTGATATCTCTGTTCAGTTTCGAGTTATGCTGCAAACAAATTTAAAACTAAATTACTACTTAAAATACTTTAAATTTAACACACATACACACACAAATACATTTATAGACAATTTTGTATATTATATAGGCAATATGTGTGAAAAATTTTCATATTTTAAAAAGTTTCTAGAAACAAACAGCTTCTATTGATAGTTTAAAAATTGAAAAATGTTTATTCCTTTAAAAGTTTAGGCTGTTGAATGTTTAGCGACGAAAAAATGCGTATGTTAGTGCCTTTTCGATGCTAAACTTCGAATGGTCAGTTTTTTTTTAAATATTAACATTTTTGAATTTTTAAAGAAATAATAAAATCTGGGTTTCGATCGTTTTATTATTCTCTTTCTTGCAATAAGTCCATGAAATTATTGTTATAAATGAGTAAAAATTCAGAAAAGGGCCTTATAATATGTGTATTTCTTTTTTTTAATCTTTGAAAAAAAAGTATGACAAAGATGAATAAATTAACAGAAAATCTAAATAACTTAAATTATAAGTAAACAGAGATAGAAATTCTGATCTTATAAAGTCTTTTAAAAAAAACTTTATAGTCTATACAAATATTTGCATTGTTTATCATAATTTGAGGTCAATATTTTAGGTTGGACCATTTTTTCTGACACCTCGTCTCAATGGTGAAATGTTTTTTGAGTTTTTGAGGGAAGATTTGGTCATTTTATTGGAAGAGTTCCCTTAGAAATTCCACAATTGCTGTGTGAAATCATTTGAATGTGGTGTTTCTTCATAGGTTGATTAAGGGATCAAGGGCTGACTATAAGAATCAATATTTTTATTTTTAAATTGCAGAGATTATACTTCTGTTCAAGTACATTTTTGATAAATAAATAAGAAACGTTTTAAAGAGTAAACTTCAGAACAAAAAAATATTATAAATTGAAAAACTACTATAAATCACGAAAAATTCCATTTTTATGAGCCGGAAAGATAAATTCGACTTTTAATGCTTATTTAAAAGACGAAATTTCGCACTAGGTCGCAATATCAATTAGTCGATTTTTGCTCCCTATATTTGTACTATTACATTACACAGCGAAGGCACACAGTAGATGATAGTTGGCCTTAACCAACTTTACTTTATTATTGTCAGAGATTCTTAAATTATGTGTAAACTTGAAGTGATTTTTTGTTGCAATGTTAAGTCCTGAATTCCGAGGAAAATTCCCTTATGTTTGATTGATAATTATATTTGGTTTTATTTACCTTTTTCGTTGATACGGGTTGTTGAAATAAGTGGACTAATGTTGCTCCAACTTCACTATTTATTTAGTTATAAAGTATACAATAACTGAATTAGAATCGGAACTGATTTTACAATTAGTTATAATCGATCTATTCGATTATAATCGTACAATGTATATAAATATTATTTGCACGGGTAGTTGATACCGAATATTATTGATTTATATAAGTGTTCTTCTTATAACCTGCTAAAGGCTCGTATTGGCCTGTACAAAATTATTAATTGCTCCTATTGTCGGTTGGAGTGTATGGAGCTCGCGATCTTTTTACGATTACTGATTTTGCGTGGCATGAATCGCCGTATTTATGGATCGTTTAAATTGGGTTAAGGATGATCTTAACGATGAATCGAGATCATCTTTTTAAACAATTTAGGTAAACGATTTCGCATTTGAAATGTGCTCAGTGCACAAAATTACAGTGCGTGTATGCTTTCGCGAATTTTGAGGCTCGCTACGTCACGCGGTTGCGTCGTCGAAATGCTGCGTCGTTCGAATTTGCAATCACATCATTTGTAGGTCAGAAAATTACTAATGAGAAATATTTGTAGGTCAGAAAATTACTAATGAGAAATATGCATGTTAATTTAATTTTAGAGATACGTCATAGATGTAACAGCACCATAACTAGGGTAAAACTGTTCAATTTTAATGAATAAATTACACAGCAAAGGCACACAGAGATGACCGTCATCCTTTACTTTCTTATTTCAGGCAAAAAAAAAAACGAAAATCGTGCCACTTCAGTATGACCTATCATTTTACACACTACAACGTTCAGATTGAGACCTTACAAATCAAGATAAAATAAAACTTTAAATTCGTAAATGCATTAGGTAACATATCATTTCAAAATCTAGAAATGTTAATTTTTCCCTTGTCACACACCGTGCTTTTTTCAATAAGTCGCCTCCCACAAATAGTCATGTTAATATAGTAATATTTTATTATTCCTCAACAACTGAGATTATTAACTAAAATTAATAATTAAACTTTCCTTAAGTTAATGTGCTTACCGACATAATTTTAAAATGTCCATATCTTTTGCAAATAATAAGAGAATACGGAGCGCCTGACGTTCGTCTTTTTCCAAAAAAATCATGAGAATTTATTTAATTAAATAAAAACCGTATTATCGGTAACTAGGTCTTTGCAATTTCCCTACTTTTAAAACGAACATAGCTAACGAAAATGCTAACAGAATCACTCAAAAAAATTTCTGAATATAGTGTTTACGTGTACGGAGTGCTTGACTTTCATCTTTTTCCAAATAAACATTGGAATGTTGATTGAAAAAATATTGAAATTAGGGTTTCACATCACCTTAAGGGGGTGTGGTACTCCTGTAGTTACAACTGATTCAGTTTTATCGACAGACCATGAAAGTTCTATATTTTGAAAATAAATATAACAAATTACATCTTATAAATAAATAGTTGCATTGCGCAATGTAATAATCTACCAAATATCAAGGACCTCAAAAATTTGAACGTAATTTCGGTTATATTTTGCTTGACGAGAAAGAGGGAGGAATAAAGAGCGATACCATGAATGTTACCGAGAAAGAGCGAGAATGTACGAGTGGTTACTGGAAAGAGCGAGATAGTACAAGTGATAGCGAGAGAGAGAGAGAGAGAGAGAGAGAGAGAGAGAGAGAGAGAGAGAGAGAGAGAGAGAGAGAGAGAGAGAGAGAGAGAGCGAGAGAGGGGGGGGNNGAGAGAGAGAGAGAGAGAGAGAGAGAGAGAGAGAGAGAGAGAGAGGAGAGAGTGAGCAAGAGAGAGAGAGAGAGATAGGAGAGAGTGAGCAAGAGAGACAGAGAGGGGAGAGAGAGAGTACGAGAGAGAGAGCGAGCCAGAATGTACGAATAACAGCGAAAAAGTGTCCGAGTAATAGCGAGAAAGCCCGCGAGTGATAGCGAGAAACAGCCGGGGAGAGCGAGCGTGCCCGAGTCATAGTGAGAAAGAGCGAGAAAGTATGAATGCTAGCGAGAAATAACCAGGTGAAGCGAGCTAAGCCGAATCATAGGGAGAAAGTGGGAGAGGGAACCAGAATAGCCAGGGAGTGCGACCGAGGTCGAGTCATGTCGAGAACGGGCGATAGAGGGAGAGATTGATTGATTGAAAACATTTTATTTCTGCCATGATGATACTTGACCGTATGGTATAAAGCATATAAGATACAGAATCATATAATAAAATATAAGATAAAATACATATCAAAGTACATAGTAAAATACGCAAGATACAGATTATTAGTATAGTAATATGCATGGTAATATTCGTAAAGCTTGTAGCCTAATAATACGCATGACAGTACTCGCGGGCAGAGTCATTAATGTTGGTAGCTTAATATTTACAAGTATGTATCGCAATTCGTATCGGAGTTACAATCGAATTGACTATATTTATACCTACTCTGTCATCAAAGCTTAAATGTTCGCTGTAAACATAGTATTCATTATACAATATCATTAAAATACATAATTTAACTAGATTTATTATATAAAATATTAGTAGCTTCTGACACCAATACCAATGCTATTGATCACTTCAAAATCAAAATTCAATATTCAATGAGACTTAAGTTAAAAAAATGCTGAAAAAATGTATCTTTCATTATATCCAGCCTGCGCGAGAGTCGTATATCCCTTGGAATAGAATCCCAAAGCTCCATGCCTTGGATTGAAAAGGATCTCGCGTCAGTGCTAGTGGATGGGGTAGGCCTGATAAATGGAGAAGGCTCGTGTCTAGCCGAACGCCGTACTTCATCACCACTATTTAACCGTAATAGATCGTGTAAATATGTAGGCTGCATACATAAGTGCCCCAAGAAAGTAGTTTCGGCGATGATTTGAAGAAAGCCAACTCAGCTTTTGATAGTAGCCACTTTATTTAGAGTCTTTTCTAAGGTAGAAAATGAATTGCACCGCCATATTCAGTAATACGTCAAGTCTTTTACCACAGTACCCTGAGAGACTGTGAAAAACAACACACGCATAGTCAAAATGCGGAATAACTATAGCATTAACCAGTTTTGCCTTTAGTTGGATAGATAGTCAGTATCCCTTGTAACGAAGCGGATAAAGTATAATATTAACTCTGGAATAAATTTGGGAGATATGCGAATTCCATGAGAGGTGATCTGTGAAAATTACCCCTAGGTTTTTCACAGAGTTTACGAAAGGTAAGACTGTACTATTTACAACTATAGGATCCAAGTCACTCTTGTTAACGCGCATAAGATTCTGTGTTGAGCCAAGGAGAATCGTTTTAGTTTTCGCTACATTCAGTAAGAGGCCGTGGGAATCACACGAGTGGACTATAGCACTTGCATCCTCGTTTATTTTAGCTATCGCGGAATTCAGATTCGCACGACGACATTGAATATAAATTTGTAAATCATCTGCAAATAGCATACATGAATTTTTACAATTTTTCAACACTGATAAAGCGGAATTTATGAAAATAAGAAAAATGATCGACCCTGGTGTCGACCCTTGAGGAAACCCTGAAGTAGTTTGTAGATAGGCGAACAAGTTACCATCCATATCAATGACGGCTTGTGAGCGACCGGTTAGATAAGAATGAAGCCATTTGATTGCTGAATCTGAATTCAGTTATTTTAATAAGCGCTGTCTGAGTGGTAACATTTCTCCTGAAACCAGATTGAAATTTAGAGAGAATGCTATTAGTTTCTAAGTAATCACTGAACTGCTGTGTCATTAAAAAGTCAAATACTTTTGCGAAATGAGCTAGATTTGCTACAGGTCGCGTATCAGCCGTCGAAGTTGGGGTCACAATTTTGCTAAGAGGCACAATGACCGACTTTTTCCAGGCATCAGGATAACTAAATCTTTCTATAGATTGATTGTAAAGATCGGTAAAGAATGGAACAATAGTTGTAAGAAGATCTTCAAAATAAGATAAGGAACGTCCATCGCAACTGTAACCCATTGCTGTCGGAAGACATTTTAACATCATTTGGTGTACTTCCTTGCATTCTAGCGGTCTAAATGCGAATTGATCCTCTTTTGAACGACCAGGAAA
Organism: Torymus sinensis; assembly: GCA_030522985.1. Classification (NCBI taxonomy): domain Eukaryota; kingdom Metazoa; phylum Arthropoda; class Insecta; order Hymenoptera; family Torymidae; genus Torymus; species Torymus sinensis. The sequence goes on from JAPYZP010016721.1 coordinate 8,583, forward strand.
ACTTAAAATTTCAGAAAGTGATTCCTCAGAGCAAGGCGGGTGATAGCTAGCAACAGATGAAAAATAGTTAGATAACTCGGTTCTTGAGAAGTAATGAAGAGGTGATTTAAGCTTATCTTTTGCAAGACCAAATTTACGTAAAATCTTCCAACAGTTAGATGGATTTGAATCACATTGCTTAATGATATACGAGTCGCGAGCTGAGCGATCGGTTGTTTGACTAAATTTCTCAACATCTTGTATTGTGCATAGAGTCTCTCATCGTTGAAGCGTTTTGCTCGTCTGTAGAGTTGGTCGCGTTCTTTACATTTATTTGTTAGGTCTTGTGTAAACAATGGGACAGGGTTCCTACGCATTATTCAAGTGTTAAGAGGAGCATATCTGTCAAGTAAATTAATTGTCATCGATTGAAAATGTCTCGTGTTAACGTCTGTTCCATCGTCCAGAAGCACTAGGTCGCTAGCTAGACTAATAGTTAATGCATTTGAGACTAGCTCCGGGGAAAGTCTTCTAAAATCACGTGTTGATGGTAGTGTATCTTTAGCTACAGGTATATCCAGTTGATATTCCATAATAAGATAATCGTGGCTACTTATGTACGGGGATAATGACTTAATGAACGAGACAACTTTACTTTGTGAGTCAGTAAGCATCACATCAAATCGACCAATCCGAATCCTCTCTATGATAAGTTGCAGTATTGAAAGGGACAAGGTACAATGCAGTTTCATAGATCAGCTTCTACAATTGTTTACCATAGTAGTCATTACAATGTAGAAGATCTGAGTTAAGATCATCTGTTATTATAATGTTGCTGAATGAAAGTATTCCAGAAATTTATTAAAAAAATTAGTTAGTACCTGACCTTTCGGGCGACGATAGACTGAAGCTAGTAATAATCGCTGCTTTAGGCCAAGGTTTATCAGCATAAATTCAGTTTCGTTAATATCTTCAATTTGTGAGGCTTCTAAAATCTCATACTGAATATCACTGCGGATGTAGCATACGACTCCGCCGCCCTGCATGTACTCCCGGTTCCCAGTTTTACATTTTAGTCTCCGATCGTGTCGGAGGAGATCATAATTCGGTATAGAAAAGTGAGATGAATCGTGTGCCGGAGTTATTCACCACTTGCAAATAGAGATAACGTCAATGTTTTGCTCGTGAAGTAAAAGCTGTATATCAATTAAGTGATCCATAATCGACTTCGCATTTATTTGGGCTATTTTTAGTTTACTAGTTAACGGTATTATATCTAAATTACAATTTGTATTAGCATTATTATTGATGTCGTCGGCTAGTCATTAAATTTTATTTAGGTCGATTTCAGTACTTATATTAATAATAGGTGATTTTTCTGATTTCCGCACATAGACATTCTCGCCCCGAGCCCAAATAAATTTATAGCCTTGTTTTGCACAACTTCATTTGGCTAGGTTATACAATTGAAATATTCTAGGCGATAACATTTCAAACATATCAATCTTCCTATCACCACCATTCAGTATGATATTCTCTAAAGTGACACTACCAACTTTACGCTTTTGGCGCAAAACACGGTTACGCTCACAAACTGACCAGAATTGAATGACAAATGAAAGGGTTGACATATTTCTTGGATTATTCGCTCGTGTATGAGTGCTTGAGCTTGGATCAGAATTTATAACTTTAGCGTAATCGGCCTGATTTCGAAAATATCACTTATGGCTGATTCGAGTTTTAAGTATTTCAACAAATTGTATGCAATCTCTGTAGCGGATCCAGTGCACGTAGTAGGGATACCACAGACTTTGACTTCCGAAGTTGGTTGTTTAGTACGTATAACAACGAGAAAGTGTCGGAGTAATAGCGAGAAAGCGCGCGAGTGATAGCGATAAAAAGCGGGAGGGATAGCGAGAAAAAGCCGGGGAGAGCGAGTCAGTAATAGAAAAGATTGCGATAAAATGCGCGAGGGATAGCACGAAAATGCGCGAGTAATAGCGAGAAAGTGCGAGAGTGATAGCGAAATAAAGTGCTAGTGATAGTGAGAAAGTACGAGTGATAACGCGAAATAGCCGGAAAGAGCGAGCGAGCCCGTGTGATAGTGAGAAAGAGCGAGGAACTAGGAGTGATAGGGTGAAATAGCCGGGGAGTGCGAGCGAGCCCAAGACATAGTGAAATAGCCGGGGAGAGCGAGTGAGTGATAGCGAGGAAAAGCGCGAGTGATAGAAAATTTGAACGCAAGTGATAGCGAGAAAAACCGCGAATGATAGCGATAAAAAGCGCGAGTGATAGCAATAAAAAGCGCGAGAGTGAGAAAGTACGATAGCGAGAAAGTACGAGGGATAGCGAGAAACACCCGGGGAGAGCGAGCGAGCCCGAGCCATAGTGAGAAAGAGTGAGAAACTATGAATGCTAGCGAGAAATATTGTCTAATTTAATCAATTTTAATAGTTTAAAATAAATAAATCTTTTTTCTTTTAGCATTTTAAATAACTAAGTGATAATTACAATGCATCATACATTATCCCTGGTAAAAATCTATTCCATTATTTACCTAATAAATAGTTTCTTCAATAATTGCCAAAATCTAGATACTTTTCTTGGCCATATCTATCAATCAATAAAACGATTTTTCCGATCATATTTAATATACAGAATAATAGATTCAGCATTTTCACAAATTTGCATGAGCTTATTTATAAGTATTTAAAAGCTATTAAAGGTGGACAGTTTTTTCGTTACAAAATGGCTAATAAGTGGCTTGCTATTATGGCGAGGAGTGAGAGAGAGAGAGAGAGAGAGAGAGAGAGAGAGAGAGAGAGAGAGAGAGAGAGAGAGAGAGAGAGAGAGAGAGAGAGAGAGAGAGAGAGAGAGA
>JAPYZP010016752.1:0-10423 GCA_030522985.1 Torymus sinensis
CACACTACGAAGGCTATAGTGCTTTCCTATGGCCGTATACCACACAGACTTACACGCAGGGAATCCCTCGGGATCGTGATCCGCGTATCCGTGTATGGGGGGGTTGGAAGGAAGAATTTCGATCGGACTTCTTCCCGATCGTGAAGTTTCAAAGGAAACGTGGATGATTTCGTTGGGCGCCATGTAACTATGTAATCCATCACTCCAAAAAAAGGTGCTGAGACCGGCGACGGACAAAGTTATTAGTTATTTTTAACTATATACATTTACATATATCTCCCTACCTTATATAGACAGAGAAATATAGACAAAGACGTCGAGAAAGAAAAATAGAATCAGAGATGTAGAGAAAGAAAAATAGATACAACTAGAGAAACAAAGGCATAGAGATAGAAGCGTAGAGATAAAGGCGTACAGACAGAGACGTAAATATAGAGCTGTAGAGACCGAGACGTGCGGACGACACGTAGAGACAGAGGCGTAGGGACAGAAATGTGGAGACAGAAACGTAGAGAAAGAAAGTAGCGACAGAGACATAGAAACAGAAGAAAGATAAAGCAGGGACAGAAAGTAGAGAGAGAGAGAGAGAGAGAGAGAGAGAGAGAGAGAGAGAGAGAGAGATAGACAAATAGAAACAGAGATGTAGCGAGAGAGAGTTGTAGAGAAATAAAAGAAAAGATAGAAACGTAGAGACAGAGACAGAGACCTCGTGACAGCGACGTAGAGACAGAGAAATAGAAACCTAGACTTCTAGAGAGAAATAGAGACAGAGACGTAAAGTCCGAGAAATGGAGAAAGAAACATAGAGACAAAGATTAGAGACAGAGCGTAGAGACAGGGGTTTATAGACAAAGACATAGAACCAGAGACGTAAAGACCTGGATGTGTGAGAGAAATAGTGACAGAGATATCAAGATAGAGAAATATAAACAGAGATGTAGAGACAGAGTTTCCGAGACAATCCGGAGTAAGATACGGAGAGACAGAGATAAAGGCGTAGAAACGTAGATACGGAGAAATAGAGACAGAGACGTAGAGCCATAAATGTAAAGACTGGGACGTAGAAACAAAAATGTAGGGAAATAGATTAAAGACAGAGGCGTAGAGACAGAGATTAGCGACAGAGATACAAGGATCTAGAAACAAAGACGTAGAGGCAGAGACGTAGCATCCTAGATGTAGGAACATAGAAATAGATACAGAGACGTAGAGACAGACAAATAAGAACCGAGACAGCAAGACAGAGAAATAGAGACAGATACGTCGAGAGAGCAAAATAGAATCAGTGATGTAGAGACAGAGACATAGAGAAAGTAGAGACAGCTGGAGAGGCAAAGATATAGAGATAGTACAGAGATGTAAATACAAGAACGTAGAGATCGTGATGTAAGGACAGATACGTAGAGACAGAGGCATAGAGAGGAACGTAGAGACAGAAACGTAGAGACAAATAGTAGCGATTGGGACATAGAAACAGAAAGTAGAAAAATAAAGTAGAGACATAAAGTAGAGACAGAGATTAGAAACAGAGTCGTAGAGAAAAGGGTCTAGTGACAAAGTCACAGAGGTAGAGAAATGGAGGCAGAGAAGTAGAGACAGAGACATCAAGACAGGGAAATAGATACGGAGATATCAAGACAGAGAAATACATACAGAGACACCAAGACAGAGAAATAGATACAGAGACATCAAGACAGAAAAATAAAAATAGAGATAGAGACTTAGAGAATAAGATACGTAGAGAAAGAGAGAAAGTGGTCGATACTTAGAGACAGAAATAGAGACAGACATCATGACAGAGAAATGGAGACATAGACGTAAAGTCAGAGACATGGAGAAAGAAACATAGGGACTGTAGAGGTGTATAGAAAAAAAGTAGAGACAGAAACGTAGCGAAAGAGACCCAGAGACAGAGACATAGAGAGAGCGACGTAGAGACAGAGTAATAAAAACAGAGACGGCAAGACAGAGAAATGGAGACAGAGAACTAGAAAGAGAGATCTAGAGACCGAGTCGTAAAAAGAGAAAAGTAGAGACAAAAAAGGAGAAACATAGCCGGAGAGACAGAGATGTAGAGACGGAGACGTAAAGACAGAGGAGTAGAGATCAAGACGTAAGGATAGACACGTAGAGAGAGAAAAGTAAAGACCGAGACGTAGAGACATTGATCAGATTCAGATACGTGGAGACAGGGACGCAGGAACGTAGAGAAAAAGAAATTGAGACAGGAATTAAGGCAGAGCAATTAGGTCAGAGAAATTGAGAGAGAAATTGACACAGTGATGTAGATTCCTATTATTTTTTAATAGGCTTCCTCAGTCAGGGATGATTAGATGTGGAAAAAGAAAAGTCGAGACAGAAACATAGAGAGAGAGAGAGAGAGAGAGACGTAAAAATAAAGATGTAGAGAGAGAGAGAGAGAGAGAGAGAGAGAGAGAGAGAGAGAGAGAGAGAGAGAGAGAGAGAGAGAGAGAGAGAGAGAGAGAGAGAGAGAGAGAACTGCAGTGTTCTACAGAGACGTAAAGACTGAGAAATAGAGACGCACGCGTAAAGGCAGAGACATAGAGACAGAAACCTCGAGACGGAGATGGCGAGGCACAGGCATACAGACCGAGACATACATACAGAGATATAGGGCCCAAGACATAAATACAGACATATAGAGACAGAACCTTACTGTAACGGTAGTACAATTTTCGCTCCCTAGTCAAGGACGCGAATGTGATATTTTCGGCCCGAGTATTTTAAAAAATTATATGTAATACATGAGAAAAGTAGGCAAGTTTGCAGATGCAAAAGATATTATTCTTTAGGTACTACTTTATTTAAGTACGTGATCAATTGGAGAATGATAGTTTATTGAAAAAATTGATACCTACAACTTTAAAAAATTATATTCTACATTACATTTAATACATTTTAAAAATAATTGATTAATATAACAACATAGACGATTAACGGGGGTTGGCGTGCAGAGAGAGCAGGGGTCAAAGCCGTTCAATGAGGAGGAAACCGAGGCGCGCGAGGCGCAGCGCAAAACACCGTAAAACAAGGAGCGACAGCATAGATACATGGCAGGTACGGTTAAAAATCAATTAAATTCACAAACCTAAATCACATTTATCGCAGACTCAGGTGCTACCGAACACATAGTAATAAGCCTATAATACTGAGAGATTTTAAAGAAAGCACGGGAGAGGTAATCAGAAGAGCGAATAAAAATGACTCGCCAAATATAGAGATAGACGGGAAAGAAAATTAAATTGTAAAATCAAATACTAGGATAGATGAAATAATAATATTGAAAAATGTAATATCGGCAGAAAACATATCAGAGAATCTAATATCACTCAGACGCTTTACTGATGTAGGATTAGGGATTTATATAGACGACAAAACTTTAACAATTTTTGATAAACAGATGGGTGTAGAATACATAACTCAGAAGCCCAGGAATACTTTGCGATTTTGATTTAGATGCAAATATTTAAACAGAAAAATACATAGCCTACATAACGTTAATATAAATGAGTCTATAGAAATTTTGGATAGTAATGAAAAATCAGAGGATAGAAAAAAGAGAAAATTACATGAAGCCTGGCTATGGCATATTAGATTAGGATATGCTTCTTTAGGCCATCTTAAACAGATGCAAAAATCAGATGAAAAACTAAAAGCTATTAAATTCGATAAAGAGATTATGGATTGCGAAGTGTGTCTCTTGACAGGAATGGAAAAAGTACCTTTTTCTGAGAATAGAACCAGAGCATCAAGACCTTTAGAAATGATACACAGGGACACAATGGGCCCATTTAACCAGCTTCATTTCCCGGTACTAACAAATTTCCAATTGTATTTATAGATGATCGTACGAAATTTGCTAAAGCATCTCTGTGAAACACAAAAATGCAGCTAAGTATTGTTTAGAAAAATTCCTATTAACAATAAGAAATTTATTAGGTAAAGATGAAAAAGTCTGTTATTTGTGAGCAGACAACGAAACAGAATTCATAGGAGGAAAATTCTCAGAAGTAATGAAAACAAAAAAATAGAATATAATGTATTATCCCCACACACACATTCGAATCAAATGGAACTGTAGAAAGATTTAATAAGACATTACAAAATAAAATCAGAGCCTTCATTATTGACTCTGGCTTACCAGAAAGCAACTAGATATTGAGAGTAGAAGCTGCAGTTCATATTTATAATAGGACACCACATAAGTCGTTAAACTCGGAGACTGCAATAAATATGCTAACACCAAAGATTAAAAATCACTTAGAGAAAATCAGAAGATTTGGATGTGTTGGATATTTTACAACCAGAGGATCCAGAAAAAGATATAGTACCATCACATACAGAGGAAAAAGAAACTCAATCAGAAGACATGCAAGAAAATAAATCAAAGGAAAAACAACCAGAAAAGAAACAATGTGAAAGATTAAATAAGAGAAAAGTAGAACACAAAGAACCAGACAACTCAGAAGCAAATAAACGCAATCAACTCAGAAGAAATGCGTAAACCATGAAAAACAGAGAAGAATACATGGCTATCAGACGAACTCAAAAGGTAAAACAATTAGACGACACAAGTCTCAATTTAATGAACAAAGACTCAACACCAAGCCTTAAAATAAGAAGCGATAAAGACAATTTAGAAGATGAAATCAGACATTCATTTATCGTCGCAATTAATAAAGATCCCACAACATACTCAGAAGCAATGGAATCAAAAGACAATACGAGGGGGTTTGGAGCTGTAAACGAAGAGATAAAATCAATGGAAGAAAACAGAGTATGGCAATTTGTTGATAGACCCTCAAAAACAAAAAATGGTAAAAAGATTCACATCATAGATTCGAAATGGGTATTTCAAAGGAAATAGGAGAAAATGTGTACAAAGGCCGATTAGTAATCAGAGGATTCGAACACAGAAATGAATGTGAATAAAAAGAGACATACACACTACTATTCAGATTAGCGATAATCAGAGCGCCTGGGTCACTAGAAGAGATAATATACATGGAGATTCCAGATGGTACAGAAACCAGAAGAACAAAAGTATGTGAATTACAGAAATCGTTATACGGTTTAAAAATCAGTCCAAAACGATGGAATGGAAGGTTTTCAGAAGAAGGACTAAACCTAGGACTGGAAAAAGATAGAAATGAACCATGTCTGTTTACCTGCAGAAAGAATGTTAATGTAGTTATGTTAATTCTATACGTAGAGAACACACTGCTAGCAGGTAATGACAAACAAAGATTAAATGAAATCAGAGAAAAAATTCTATTCAAAATAAAAGACTTTGGAGAACCAGAAAACTTCTTGGGATTGCGAATTATCAGAGACAGACAAAATAAAATCTTGACACTAAAACAGACGGAATATATAAAGAAAATCTTCGAAAGGTTCAATATGACAGAAAGCAAAACAAAGAGAATACCGATGGTGGTAAGACAAGTTAAAAACAGAGAACTCAGAAGTGAAGAAAACTTAAACGAATCAGAAGAATCAAATATAAAAACTAAAGCAGCCATTCGAAACTTGTTGTATCTGGCAAGAGCCCCGAGACCAGATATTGCATTTGCAGTGACTATCTATCCGAACGACAATTAAATCGGGAAGATGTAAAAGGAATATTCAGATATCTCAGAGGAACATCTAACCTAGGGTTAACATGCAGAGCCAAAGATGAAAATTTAACAGCTATGACAGATGCAAGCTTCAGAGATTGTTCAGACTCATCTTCCACAGGTGGTTATGAAATAATATTATTTGGTGATCCAATAATATTGAGAGGTCATAAACAGACGTATGGGATTTGTTAACATGCCAAGCGTGACAAAGCGTGACTTGTATCGCTAGACAAAGCAATTAGAGATATAGCAGGTAAAACCACCTATCCAGTAACTATTTGGTGCGACAATAAATCAGCTGGTAATTGCACTCACATGGATGGCAGTCACGAGCTCAAAAATTTTGATGATAATCTAGAATCAGTCAGAAGAAATTTAGAAAACAGAAAAGAGACAGGGAGTTAAAGTCATATGGCAGTAACTCACGGTGGCTATATAAAATCATATCTCTTAGAAGGAAAAATAACAGTCAGACGAGTTTCTACTAAAGAAAATGAAGCAGACATAATGACTAAACCACTTTCCTTTCATACGCACAAATTCTTCAGAGATAAAATAATGAATTAAGCGTAGTTTCCAAACAGAGAAATAACACCATACACTAATACACATGAAAGACAATATAAATATGAAATCAGATGGTTATTTATATATGTATTTTCTTTTTTTCAGAGATGAATCAAACAAACCACAATGGAGAGGAAACCAATTAGATTGAGATTATCCCAGAGTATTCCCAAAGCTTCTCCTTAATTAATCTAAATCTTTATATGTATTACTTTTTATATTTTTGTATAGTAAAATCAGAGTTCAAATTTATTTATAGCCTCATAACTAATTATTACCACCTATATATCTCCCTATATCAAAGGACGCGGCAGCGTCCCTGCTTTGCAAGTTTAAGGAACGAAGTGACGAACGCGTAAGTGGCGCAACGACGCACCCTTTATTCTTTGGAACAGGGTTATAACTTTACTTCTTTTTTGTCATATTTCCCTTATCAACATCGTATATACGTAAATACCGCGCATGAGGTACTTAATTGAAAAGCATTTTTTATTTACATTTTACCTGTAAAGTCTCATGGTAAAGATGCTTTCGTATTGAAGCTATTAAGCTATAAAGTTTTCGTTCCCGCGAAAAGAAAATAATTTTTTTGTCCTCAGATATAGAGGTCGCGAAATACTAAATGTAAAGCCTAAGCCGCAAAATACATTTAGAATTTTGTGCCCTCTATACGGGCTACGAAATACTCATTTTAAGGGCTTCGAACACAAAAATTGTATATACTACCACAGACGCAAGCTGTAACATTCCACCGAGCGCGACCTTTGGTGGCCTCGCTACGCTCGGCTTCAAAGGTCACACTCGCGGAGAATGATACATTTTGCGTCCTTGGTGCATAATATACTATTTTCCTTCAGTCTCTAGTGACAATTTTTTGCAGCCTCGGGGAAAATTTGTGTTTCTTCAGCTAATGTCAAATCGTATAAGAAATATCTCCGTTATAGGTATAATTCTAGTACTATCTGCGTACAAAGCGCGGCGCTAAAAGCATGAGGCGCAAAGCCTGACTGACCTGACTGAGAGACTCAGAAATACATGTATAATACCTAACCTATAATATATATATATATATGGGTAATTCCTGATAACTTTTTAAAAACGCTGTTCGGCGGGGTCCTCCAATTTTGGTTATCAAAGTACACTCTAAAATATAGCCTACCACCAATTTTCAGCTCGTTATATGCTCTACAGCACTCGTTAGAATATTTCAAATGTCGAAAAACTACCAAAATACCGCTATTTTCAAAAAATTACTTTAATTTTTCAGGTCGCATTCTTTTCGTTAGATCAAGAGCTATAATTTCACCGTTTTAAAGTTTTAAATAGATCGATTTTTACAAATTCTTGATATCCATAATAATTTAATGCAGTTCAATTATTGCTATTAAATAATATGCATTTTTGCGATTTATTCTAAGCACCTTACATAATATCACTATATATACCCGTATGGAAAAGAGAAACGTATGAAATTCTAATAAACCGTATGAAACCGTAGCAAACCGAACGTAACGGTAGAAAACCGTAGAAAGTGTTGTATTTCGGACAATTTGCAGTGTTAATTCATACGATTTTCTACGATTTTATACGTTTGTTACTATTTTATACGGTTTCCTACATGTATTATATTCACTCAAAAAGTTGATTATATATGCGAAAAATTTATTAACCGTAATAAAGCGTATGAAAACATATAAAACTGCATTAATCCGTACACAAACGTAAAAAGCGGTAAGATTTTTTAAAACTTACGGAAGTCTACGTTTTTATACACATTCTTACGTTTTCTTATGCTTTTTTATGTTGAAGTTTTTACAGACAAATTGAAGAAAATTTATAATCATATAAAAACATATAAAACTGTACAAATAAGTACAAAAACGTACAAAACCGCAAACAATTTGTCCGAAAACCAACACTTAGCTTATAACTAATAAGAAAAAATAATAACAAATGATAACTTATATTCATGTACCCAAATCTAGACTTTATTTTTTTTTATCAAAAGTTATTATTTTTTATTATTCTTTTTTGTTTTTTTTTGTTTTTCATTTTTTCTCTTATAATAAATATTACTAACACCTAACTATGCAAAATGGTTTCATGAATGAAAAAAATAATAAAAAATAATAACTAATACAAATAATTGAAAGCAATAAATAAATAAAAATAAATTTTTGACAGTCCCAAATCTGGACAATTATAACTGTTATTATTTTTTATTATTTTTTCCTAAGAGTTATAGTTTTTTATGAATAGTTAACAATTATTATCTGCAGACAAAATTTTCAACTGGTTATTTATAGTTTATTATGGAAAGGCATCAACCTTCAGTGAAATGAACACATTTAATGAACAACTTTTAATAAATTCTTGGTCTAATTTTGAATAAAATTTATTTTATATTGACAACTGTACAGCTCTCATCCAATGATGTAATTTTCGCCTCTAAAGTACAGTCATTAATCGGTTTAAAAAAATTTTTTTTTTTTTTATATTCGGAATTGTTTTTGCTGACTGGAATCTTATTCCATAAAGGAACCAGCTTGCTGAGTGTTTGTATTCCTCCATGTGTGTTACTGTTCCTCGATGTGTGCCCATGTGCTTCGGAACACCGAGGAACAGTGAAGCACACCGAGGAACATAAACACACAGTGAGCTAGCTGTGCCTCGGTGTTCCTCCATGTTCCTTCTATTCCTTTATTCGTGCAAGAGCCCTTAATATCGCGCTATTTGTCCACAATATTCGTACATTGATTTTGTGGGATTTTTAGGATTTTTATTATGATCTCATTAGCCAAAATCCTCTTTAAAAGAATGATGACGGAAATGCGAAGCCGAAATAAAACCTTCGCTGTTGGTTAAGTCCGATTAAAAGTAGTCTTTGATTGGTCGTAGCAGACGTAAACTTTTTACTTGAGGTGTCATCTGATTGGTTGAAAACTTACCTATATATGAAATGATCTGTTCCGTATTTTGAGCCTTATCCTCTTTTTAAAAAATGATGATGTAAAAGTGAAAGGGAAATAAAATGTTAGTAATTGACTTATTCGTATATTCTCGAATTCCAGCTACGAGTTTATGTTCAACGACTTAAAAAGACGTACCTATGATAAAATGCCTAACCTAAAAAGTTTAATTAATTATAATATCATTGAAATTATAGAAGTAAGTATTTCCAAAAGTTGCTTAATTCAAATATACGAATTAATATAAATATTAATTAAAATATAAGAAGTTAAAACTTATCATTTAGCAAATTTAAAATTTAAAATTAGAATTATGTACCAAAGAAAAATAATGCGCTCGTGATCTTGCTAGTTTACTTAATTTATAATTTGTTGTATAAATAGAACATGCAGTCTTCATACCATTAACTATAGATGTAGTAGATATGGATGCATATGACAAGGATGCACTGATAAGGCATAAAAGAATGCATGATCGGAACGCCACCGAGATGTAATACTGATACATGTTAATAATTCAAGCTTTTTGATGCGACTATAAGTTAAAAAAATAAAATTTTGCGACCTTCAATAATTTTTTTATATGCCATGTGTTCAATTAAGCAGGCTATTATTCTCCACTTTTGATAGCTCATTATCTTTTTACATGCATAGATTGTAACGCACAGAATAGATAGATAGGCTCCAAAATAAAGAATTTCATAAACTTTTTATGGCAAAAGGAAGCTTATCAACTCAAGTATAATAATTAAACAATGCTTCGGGGCAGAACGAAACTTTGGGATGTTTTTCTACTATGTTTAAACAAACTTCTCGGATTTTTTATATTAAGTTTGGTGCATTTAGAAATTGTTGACAGTGGTGCCAACTTTGCCAATTCTTAAAAAACATCTACCTTTTAACAGCTGTAACTTTTGTAAAAATCTATCCATTTAAACTTTAAAATGGTGAAAGTATGGCTCTTGATCTAACGAAAAGAATGTGACCTGAAAAATTAAAATCCGTTCGTAATACATGAAATGGTGGACATGTGAACAGAACCTAAAAAATATTGAATTTTACGTTCATATTTAGCCCTGTAGAGAAGGCCTATAAAGATCAGATCAAATAAAGTATTTTTTTCTGAAAGTCGACGCAAAAACAAAACCAAATCTTTTTTAAAAATTGATATTGGTCAAAATTGAAGTCCGGTAGAATTTTTTGAAAATAGCGGTATTTTGGTAGTTTTTCGACATTTGAAATATT
>JAPYZP010016767.1:0-12824 GCA_030522985.1 Torymus sinensis
TATTTTGTTTTTGAGGTTATGAATATAATGTTTCATTATGATTTCCTTTTAATTAGTTTAAGTGATAGGATAATTAGATAATTTTTTGAAACAAAAAATTAATCTTTTCATTATTTTTTGATTGAATTATTTAGTTTGAAATAGTTAAGAATAAAAATTCAATTTAAAAAATTCAAATTTAGCGGAAGTAGCGGATCTTTCCGCCTATTCATTACAGACCAATCAAAATCAATCTTTAAATGCTTCACAACATCCGGCTATCATTCTTTTAAGAGTGGATTCTTTTAAGAGTGGAAAAGAAACATTTGTTACCACTATTTATTGTTAATTTTTAAGTATACAAAAGCAAATCATTACAGAAATTAAGTTACAAAATTTAAGGTTATGGTCATTTTATTGAATGGGAGGGGATGATCGCAAAAAGCGTTTTACCGCGATCAAGTAACCAGACATTTTTTATCGCCATTTACTGACTTCTTACCCATTTTCTATAGAGTTATTTCTGCCAGGGGAAATTCCGTATTGATAAAAATTGCGTCGCAAGCTCGCGGACCACAAACACGTACATCTAAAACTACGCTAGTCCGCCTCTTTCTCATACGTGTCGCGCATTATTATATTTTCGCTTGGAGATCGAAAGGAGGCGGAAAAGCGCACGTACGCGCATAAATCCGATTTCCGCAAGTACCGCGGCGAGATTTCACGAGAGGAAGATGTCTCTCGCCTCGACTTAATATCTTATTGCCCGTCGCTGTATAGGGATGAGCCATCCATCCAGATGCGGACGCGCCTGCGCCTTTTTATTATTTTACTGTCGGCGCCCTTTACGAGTGCAAGGGAAACGTATTCACCGACTACTGATTACCATTACAATTGCAGCCGGAGAAAGAGCTATAAAAATGCCACGACCGAGCGTGTGTCAAGCGCTGCTTGGGAGATTGATTTTTCCGGGAAGAACGGGAAGAAAGAGAGTTCGCGCATATGCCTCATTTCCGTACGACTTGCTATTCAGAATTGGTCTGAACGCTATTGTCGGCTGAGCAACGGATTAGCGGACGCTTTCTCACCGCATTTCCAGACATTTTTACAATAATACGCTTACTATGTAGATACTACTTACCAGATCGATATCTACATAGTTTCGGCTGGGATCGAATTTTCAACACAATATGTACTAATAGCTAATCTGAATGCTATAGAAAAAGCCAGCATTCCCAAAGCTGTGATGAAACATGGATCTCTAAAAAGGAGCGCGCTGCTTACGAAGAATATCTGGAAGATAACGAAGTCGTAAAGGTTTAATCGCGATGAAAGAAAAAAGGGCCAGCCCGCGCGTAGTTGTGTCAAGCCGTATATCTGAATTGTAGCCCGAAACGGCATAAAAATTAAGCATCGAGGTCCCCTGGGTGTGCAGGAGCGGTCAGGGCTACCCTTCCACTCACTGTATCAAAATATCGCGTCGAGACATCGCTGCTTGGCACACCTTCCTGCTTCTATTTCTTCGAGTTCCACGAAGCGTCGTTTCCACTCCCGTGAATTATGCTTGGACGGCAATAACCGTACATCAAAGGCTGGGGCAGTAATAACCGGGTTAATCAAGACCGCGAAAATTCGCTCCCGTCGCGACCGTTGCATAATAAACGTCGCTGCCGCGACTCCTCCCGCAAGCTAGACCCGGATGCGTCTTTACCAGGACTGCGTGGCTGCGTTGCTCTGTGAAGGGGCGGCTCGGAAGAAAATGGCGGTGAGTCTAAAATTACTAGCCGTTCCCCGCCGGGGAAGGGAAGGAATACGGAAGGGAAGAAAGGGGCTTAATGGGTCAAGAGGCTCGGGTATCATATTATGAATGGCCTCGATACAAGCGTGGACAACGGGGAGAGGCACATGGCCGCTAATCCCCGCATATCAAGCGGCAAATCTTCATCAATTTTTCGGCAATTTCGGAGCATGGCAAGGATTACGTTTTATACAATGCTCCCAGCGGATATACGAATCTGTAAACAAATTCGGAAACCACTATAGAAAGGGGTTTTTTACGGAAACTCAACTCAAGTATCGAAACTATTTTTTTTTTCCACGATTATTGAACGATGGTGGAATGGTTCAATGCCACGCAATATTGATTATTTTTGCTATAACACTATGTATATTTTCTTAATATTGTGTTGTCGTGAAAATGCTTATTAGTTATATTATTATATCAGTTGTATTATCCATATTCTATATGTATATATAAAACCTTTGTGGTATATTTCTTTACATGCACAGTCATTATACCGTATCAAGTATTACTGTTCGGTAAGAAATTTCTTTTCATTGCTTAATACTTCAATCGATTATTCTGAAATAGTAACGGTTTGTAATATGTGGGTCATGCCATGTCTGAAAAATTCGATTTTATGTCATATTATATAAGTAACGCCGTACAAGAAATTACAGACACTATTTGAATAGCTTCAGGGAATATTCACTATCTACCTAATAAAAGTCCTGATCTTATAAAAGAAAGTCATTCAAAAAACTTACTATCTTTCCGGATAACAAACGTATTCCCAAAGCAAGCACCACGAGAACATTCAGAAAGTTAGGAAATTTCACGCAGGCCCCAGTAATCATAGGAAAAAAGGAAAGAAAATGCAAAGACGTTGGCCCCTTCGTAACAAAAACTATTTCATCATGAACGTTCGGCGCCGAGCGCAAGATTACGACAGGGGTGCCGGATATTTATGATTTTTTCGCACTGTGAATCTCCCCCCTCAAGATCCGATTCCCGGCGTGTCCTATTTCGAAAATTAGAAATGCTCCGTGAGCGCGTGGCCCCGGACACGAGAATCGAATCTGCGAAATTGCGTGAAATTGATTTTTCCCGTGCCGCTGACAACGCTACTATCCGCCTTCTTATAACAGTGCAGCTATACGCGAATGTGTAAATGGGTGGAGACGCGGATTTCGCCGGCCGATTGTTGCTGCTCACTTTATTCGTGCTATCCACGCGGCCAATTGTTGGTAGACATGCCTCGCTTGTGAGTGTGTGTCTGTATCAGACAGAGAGAGAAAGAGAGAGAGAGGGAGAGAGTAATCGCGGTCGCGGACTGCTCCAAGTGATTTCCGCAGTACTTTGGTACAAAAAAAGAGATTTTTAATGGTAAACTGAACTCGGAAATAGATTTGATTGTTTATAGTTTAATTTTTAGAAATCATATCCATAAAGCAATTTATACCAATCTAAAAATTATTCATTTACAGAATTTCAAATATATATGTAATATTCCAAAATTGCTGACTAAATTCATTAAGAGAATTTACACGAAATGGGAATAGAATATTCATATTTACTTTTAATGGAGATTCGTCGATAACCTGAAATTATTAAGGGATAAATTACCGAAGCTCATTATTAAATCCAGTATTAAATTCTTACTTTAAAATGACAAATGAAACTACGAAATATAATAAAACGTTGGGCCATTGAAATGCACGTATACCTAACTAAAATCAATTAATCTCTTTTTCAATGATGTGCAAAGTTACATTTTTAATTTTTTGGTATTTGTAAAGAAAAAGACTTTATCCATTGGTTTGTTTTTATTTCATATTCATATTTCTCTAAAGACTTTCCAGATTACGTTGATTCAAAATGTGGATACCCATGCCAACCAATAGAAAGATCTGAAGCAGTTATAGCTCCCGCACTGTTCCCAAAACTCATAACTTCATTCCTGTCAGGATCGCTTCCGAGTCCTGTATTATTTAACACAGCTACAAATTCACCAAAAGCTGGGGTGAAAAGTGACACGGGCATGCGAGTAAATTGCGCTTTTAATAGAGAGCTCGTTGGACTAGAGGAACGCCCTTACAACACGTAGGGTCGATAAAAAAGATTTAATATACAAAGAAGGGAAGAATCTTGGCTGAGGAAACGGAAAAGGAGTAATAAGAGATGCTGGGTCGTGGCTTTTACGCGCGTGTGTATCTTCTGTATTGTTCGGCCCTTATTTGTAGCGGCTTTTTCAAGGGCTTGGGGATTAATAAATTATCGTCATTAGAGTTCATTGTACACTGCACGACAGCCAATTCGGGCAATGACGTTTTTCTGCCCAAATGGATGAGCGGCTATTCATTTTATAACACTGAAACTAGTTGCTTAACAACTCTCTCGCTAACATTTTTCTGTTATTACAATATTGCTGGGACTATTGTGTACATAGCTTTATTTTCATCTGTTATTTAATTTTATAACAAAACAAAAACAAATAAATATATAATAAACCTTTAATACTTTGCAATATTATTTTGAAAAGTATAACAGTCGTTTTAACTGTAATATAGTACAATATACCGACGGCTGAGCTGAACATCATGCCATTTCGGCGCAACGCTGAAGAAGATGCCATATCGCCTCGACGATGAAGAAGATGCTACTTCGGGGTGTCTCATTTTTCGCACTTTTCAACTGCACGTAACTTGACGCAGAATCGACCGATGCCAGCAATACTCATCTCAAATTAAAGTAGAAGGTAAGAGGTTTAATTTGATATGAGAATTACTGGCATCGGTCGATTCTGTGTCAAGTTACGTGCATTTGAAATGTGCGAAAAATGAGACACCCCGAAATAGCATCTTCTTAAAAACCAGAAAACTAACGTAAATGTACCGGTGTATTTACGTCGAATTAAACCAAGTACCTTTTTTCATGATATTATTGTCTTCTACAATAGAATTTCTTAATGGTATAGTAAAGAGTTGCAGCAACACTAGTATATTCCCCTCTTCCCTCGGGGCACATCATATGCATTAATATTTCATCGTCCTTCTTGCCATCTATTTACTACTGTTTTCATAACAATAATTCATACTTTACAGTTATCTTTTGTATAGCCGACTTCAAGTTTAGGAAGTGCATTTTAAGTAATGCATTATGTAACCAAGGGGAAAAAGTCGCTCTTGATTCTGCGGCTGGATTCACCGCGACAGTGATCAACCGAGGGAACCATCGAATTTTTGCCCGGGTTATATAAAGTACTTTATTCCCAGCTCCACTGAGGAAACTTTATAGACTTGAAAAGTTATTTTGTATTTGTGTTATAATTTTTTTAGTTTGAACCAAATTGTTATGTTACATTATTCCCGCAAATGCGGGATATAAATTAATTAAAATACATGAAGTTGAAACTTATCATTTAACAATACAATTTAAAATTTAAAATTAGAAATATTTAGCCATTAAAAACTATATGCACACAAAGCACGCGTGAATCTTGCTAGTATTGGAAACGAAATTAGAAAATAAAATGAGAATTTCCTTTGTCCAATTTCTAGCTCCCGGTGGAACACTTTTTCCCCTATTCTTCAAACATTTGTTAGATTGAAAAATAGTATGAGTTTTTCCAAGATTAACACTTCACTACTAAAATGGCTATAGTAGACGAATAATTATGATGAGGAGTGAGAGAGACAGAATCTAATAACAATATCTACGAACGGGCAGCTGTAAATTTTGTTTTTTTATCTGCATGTATTTTGTATATTTTAGTAAGTTATATTAGGTATAGTTTAATACCGTCAATATATGACATTCTATTCCCAACCTATTAAAAGTGCGAATAATGGGGGAATAAATAAAGCCATTTTTTTCTACCTAGTTACTAAGATTGTGCCTATTTTACGATAGACGAATTTCCACCATTGAAGTAACTTCGTTTTTCACATCCAATCGTCTACAAACGCTTATTAACGATGTTTTTGAAATTCAAAAAGGTTTCTAAATTGAAATTGTGGAAATCGCAGATTTCATATAAACTAATACAGAAATTTAAAAAAAAAAACCGCTGCTAACTGAATTAGCAGAATGCTTTCACAAAGAGTATCTTCAATATTTTTATGACATTCTTTTAGCGAACATCTATATCATTTCTGGCTAAATTATTCGTTTACAGCCGTTTTTATAATAATAGTAAATAGAAATTCATTCAACAAAAAAAATGTTTTAGAATAAAGTTTTGTATTATACTTATATGAACTTATATGAAGCGAAGCCGAAGACGACAATCTACACGCAAATATAATATCCTACTTCCCGGCCTAGGAACGCAATATAATATTATAATTCATAAAATTATTTAATTTTTCTAAATAATTGTTATTTTTTCAAATCCCTATTTTTAAGTCAAAAATAACCAGTGAGTAGTTTTAAAATACATAATTTAGAAGGAAATCAAATGTACTTTAAGAATATCGGTCTCCATTTTGCATACCTTTTGAACCAATTAAAAAAAAAATTATTTTTGAATAAAAAAATTTTTCAAAATTGTCATTTTAAAAAAAATAAGACCTTAAAGTCATCCATTTAACTCCAACATTTAATCAGTTCTAGGTTAAGACATACCTAAGGTGCGTCCGACCGACGGGGACAAATTTGGTTTCATACATACATTTTCTAAAAACCTATTATTCTGACTCAGGAACCTCAAAAACATCGAAATTTATCAAAATCTTTGATTCGAAAATTGTCACCGTTACGAAGTTTTCTCTTTTAGAACGCAAAACAATTTTCAGTTAGTAAAAAATGTAAGGAAAGTCGCTTGTTTTTATTTCATATTTGAATATTGTCGAGTAATTGACTAATACAAGTAATAAAAATCTAATTAAACAAAAATTAACTAGATATCCGTTGAAAAGTTAATTTTGGAAATTACCCAAATCATCGGAAATTGCAAAAAAATGCGAGTACTTTTCTTTTACAAACTACACAACGCAGCACAAGAACATGAAGAAAAAAATTTCTGCGAATCACGCTACATAAGCTAAAAAGTAAAACCATCGTATCACCGCGGCCACAATAACTTAGCCATTCGAAAAAATTGTCCATACTGACTAGGTTACGACACGTTTCAAGGACTTTTTTACCCTACCGCTTTTTCCATATCTAGCGAAATGACTCTGATGCATATTTTTTCTTTATACGCAATAATCAGATCGTGAACTGATCTATTACTGATCTCCTTGAGTCGGCCGCAGGCAGCTGAGTCATCGCACGACAGAGACGGGAGAGTTCCCTCGGTTCCGCTCCGTTTGCAATGCTGATGCAGAAGCGAGGACCTTTTCACCCTTCATTCGAGTTTCCCTCGAAATGTCGATAATATGTCCGAAATAATTATTGCCTGTGATTGATGGAAGTTTTGATAGAGGCATGTCTTGTTGGCTTTTTCATTATGAGATCGAATTTGTTCCTTTCTACGATATCAGCTTTTCCATATTTTATTAAGAAGTAATTTGAAAATTAGCCATCGTTACTGTAGGAACATGAAATTTGTAAGGAATGATCTTGTTATAAATAGATTGGTTTAAATCTTGCCTGTCCTTTATTAAACTTTGTCTTTTTTATGCCGTTGCGCTTGAATAAACGTTCAAAACCTTCAAAACGTTCAATAATCTAAACTTTAAGGCGAAATACATTGCTGTAAATTGCCGTAGAATAAATTAAAGCAAAACAACCTCTTGAAATTTGTTACTTCTCTAATTACTTTTTATCTGTCAGCCGCTATTCACAAGGGACAGACTTTACCGCTAACGCTGAAGCCACCCAGAAGAAAATCCTGACAAAGACCTCAACTTGCTCCATCTTCAGCACAAAAAGGATGAAACCAACCGCATCGCCGCGAACTAAAGAGTTAACTACTGTGCAGTCGCAAAACACCGCACGACGACACCCTTTTAATACCTTGAAAGTGAAAGCTCGCGCGCGCACGCCCGCACACAGACAAGTGCCACTCGAGCTGCGGATCGTTCTCAAGATGCCAGGGAACGCTACCTGTATGCATTAAAAAAGGCGAAGCTTTATCTCCCCCCCCCCTCCTCTCTCTCTCTGTCTCTCTCTTTCTCTCTCCCGTGGGTGCGCACAAATCGATGACGATGTATACAGCTCGACTAAACGCCTGGTTGCTCTTCTCGCTTCCTACAGGTACGAACGTCCCAGGCCTTCTTTTATTCTGCGATGTGCATGTAGCATTGTCACGCCAGGGAAAACAAGGCTGGTGCGCCAGGGGTTCGAATGTGCTCGGTATAAGTATTCTTTTGTGCCGAGCGATTGAGAATATTGTAAAGAGTTTGTAGGTCGGCGAACAAAATTTTTCGCGCGCTCATTTTGGCATTTGAGAATATCTTTGCATGCGCTTTTATTGCTGCATTTTTATTTATATAGAGAATGCATACAATTTTTCTATTTTCTGAAGCTTCATTTTTCTAAAACGTGAATCTGCCAAACTTATGAAATTATATTTTGTGTCTGCTTTACTGGATTCATTCACAACAATAAAGAAGAATTATATTATACTTTTTTATGTTATATTGAATAATTATTTTGTTATTTTTAAAATAACGTAACATCTTAATGACTTTGTAATAATTGCGAAGTAAATTTTCGAAAATGAAAGAAAAAATAAGCAAGAATAATTCAATAATTAATGTCGCTGTAATAATATATGTACATATCTATAATAAATGCCCTGTTAAATCCATAAACAAAATATAAGAAATTGTTGAGATAACTATGATTATGAAAATGTATATAAATATATCACAATTAATTATTCTTTTCTTAAACAAGATAAAAATAGTTGCCCTTCGTCATTATAATCACGTTATCAGAGATTAAATACTTTTAGTTGGCTGTCTAGCGAGAATGTAATAACATCAGCATTTGTAACGCACACGAGGCATAAGAATGTGTTAAGCTATTTTTTGGATCGTTTTTTCTTTTTCTTCTTCTTTGATTCACGGGATTTTCTTAACGTTTCTTACAGATGAGTTAACTTTCCAGTCATTGCCGGGATTTAATGCAAATGACCTGTCGTGGAACTCTGTTAACTGCTAAAGGACTTTTGCCCCTCGTCCTTTTCACACTCTTATTTTTCTACTTTTCTTTCACGAATTCCACGAGTTCATGCAAGAAAAGAAAGTTTAATAAAGAATGTCCTATTATTAATTTAGCTATTTAGAAAATTGAAGTATCCATTGAGATTTCAAATGACATTTTTATTAGACATATTGAATAGTTTATAAGTTGATCTGCTGAGAATGCCTTTTACGTTGATTCATTAAGAAATACTGGTTTAAATATAATAATTGCAAAATATTAAAAGTTACTATAAATTGAGAGTACGAAAACGAAAAGGGCACATAACATGTTTTATTTCCAGGCCCGCAATAAGCAAACTCTTTTGTGGATCCAAGTTGTTTTTACGATAAAATTGATGATGTGTTTACTCTTTTTGTGAAAGTTAATATTCAATTTAATTTTGCATGCACCATTAATATTCCTATGCTTGAATTACACACATCTCCTGATGCATAGATCGATTAATTTTCCCAAACGTCAACAAGTCTAAACATGAGCCCAACCTCTCCGTCCCCATTCGGAATAGCGTCCTGGATAATGCGCGACAACCGAAAGCATGTTACCAGCCAAACTAATAACTCTTGGCCCCACCCCGAATTATTTATCCAGTAATTTATTCGTCATCTGGAAGTCAATTCGCAGGATCGGTCATTCACGCTCACTTCCCAAAAGAGGCAGAGAGAGAAAGGGGGGAGCGATGGATGGATCAATGCAGGATAGAGGGAGAGGCAGGAGGGGGGGGGCGGAGGGTGGAACACGTCGGGCGCTCTAGTGCGAGAGAAAGTGATTGATGGACGGCATTGCCGACGCCGGTTGTCGGCGGCTCAAAGCGAGGGTGACGTTGCAGGACTCTGTGTGTGAGAGAGTGAGGGAGCTGCAACCCAGATCAGCTCAACTCGCTGCCTATGACGTGGAGAGGGCATGCAGCTACAGCGCGCTGCTTGAAAGCAGCTGTTCTCCTTCAGAGTGTGTACGGATGCCGAACTTGCGGGCTTTCACTGAATTGCGGCATCATGTATGTGGCAATGTTAGATTAGGAGCCTCAATTAATCTGTAAGCTAGTTTATAAAGCAAGGCCTAAGGCCTTGACTAACTACTCAGTGACTCCCTATGGAAAGTATCATTTGGCAAGTTATCTCAACTACTCGTGTCATTGTCGAATTATTGTTCGAATAACTCCTTCGCCCACTAGTTGCGCAATGTACCACGACGTTCCACGATATTCGATAGCCGAGAGTGTCTGACAAAATTCAAATTGTCTAACTAGCATTGCGTAACGTATTTCAAGCAGTAATGTATGTCAGAAGCATTGGCTGCAGACCGCAGTTGGACGTGCGAAGGACGTGATCTCCGTTTTCGCCCTCCCACTGATTCTTCCGGGGACAAGCTTCAGACGCGCAACGAAATTCTCTTCGCGTATCCTCTTGCAGTTGCTGTTTACCCAGGTTCCGTGAGATTTCCGCCAACTTTTGATTTAGCGTCGAAGAAGAATGGGGGAGGACCAAGCGTGCATTACCCGGCAGACAGTGAGAACTCGACGCCTACGTGCCTCTTTCGAGTATCTCGAGACGCGACTCGATTGCCATGGGCTGAAAGTTGCATCCGCGCTACTCCTCTTCGGCCTCTAGGATGAATTCTCAATGTGAGACGGAAAAGTAGAACGATGGATGGATAGAGAGAGGAATGGGGGGCAGCAGTGAATCAAGAGTTTAACAGCGGATCAGCATATTTTTCACTTGACCAAGACTTTCGGTATTACTCAGTTAGACATAAAATTCTTATGTCCTTAATCAAAAGAATATTGAGGTATTAAGCATATTGAAAGATTTTCTCACTTTCGACCATTACTATTATTATTCTTACTTATCCACTCAAATTAAACTATATAACCATCAGTATGAATGATGGCACAATAGAAGACGTTATACAAATATACATATATAAATAAAAATGTTTCACACCTATTAAGAAGACTATTGCGACGATTCTGGTAAATAATAAACCAATTACTTAATATAAAAACATAACAAATAAAATATAAGTTTTCGTTTATTGAAAACGAGAATGCCCACGACGACCTTATGTTTAATTTAAAAACTCAAACCTACAAAACCTGTCTTGTTATTTCAAATATATAAAACATAATATTTTAAATAAAAATGGTCAGTTTACTAATGTTACGTATGAAAGACGATGGAGCGCATTAAACATGAAGAAATTGCATCAAAATTATGCAACGCCTCGGGCTCGAACTCATGGATCCGAAATACTAGTCCGGTATTCTAACCACTGACCATTCTATTCTTCTAGTCATTTTGCTGATGCGTCTGAGTTGAAAAGTTATTTAAATGATAAATTATTTGTCCGTATATAAAATGTAACCCAGCTAATATTTTTCGGATTTCATAGTTTTTCATTCTCTATAAGTAACGTACAGATTTTGTAGGTTACAGCTTGTAAGAATTAAATTTAGACCCTCACGGTTATTTATTTCACAATTTCACTCTATCGTCCTCTGATAATATCACATTGTACAAATAATATTGCAACTATAAATGTCAATAACTATACTTGATTTATGGTGTGTTAGCGTCTTCGTTTAAATTATAAATCTTAGTAATTGTTGTTCATAAGATGCTGATACAGCCAAAAATGTTGAGGAATGCTTCAATTCAAAATTTTCTGTAAGTATAATAAGCTTTCTCCAGTAGTCACTGAAAATTGAAAAAGTTCCGTCTCTATGTAATTAGAAAACTCTGTACTCTGAAAACTCTGGGAGTTTTTGCTGCACGAAAAAGTTCCTTAAGCGGGCACTTTGTGACAGGAATGGTCAAACCTTCTTAACCCATATATGCTCACTTGCCTTTGATATTGGTACCATTCCTATAAATTTCTAGACATCTTGAATTTAAAGATTCTGGCATATTAATAGTATTTCAATAAAATACTACTCCTTTATAAACATTTGTAAGATTAATTTTTAATGAAATTGAAAAAATCTTTATTTATAAATCCAAGATTAACTCGTACATTGATTCGAAGGTTATAATATAGCAGGCAGCATATTGGATCTTATAATTTAATTGTACGTGAAATATGTATAGTTTTACTAGATAACATAACTGCTCAAGTAATTTAGAAAAGTCATACTCCTCATAAAATAAAATATATCTCCTTTTACGAGACATTTCTATCGCGACTTCTATAGCGTGATTTTTTTTAGATATTGTTATAACATCTATACACAACAAGCTTTCATTAAAAATTAACAAAGAATAAAGTTTTATACTTTTAAATTTTAATTCATCAAAGACTCTATAATTAAACAAAATTAATGAAGATAGGAGAATATGAAACCAATAAAGGTTTTAAGCACAAATTTTAAAGCAGAACATCCCCTTTTAACTTAAAAATTTTAAATGCAAGGACATAACCGAATCCATACTTTACATACTTGAATTAAAAATATCATTGATAAGCGATTATTTTCATGTAATTTCCAATCCACTCTTGGTTCACACTAATGAAAAACTTGACCGAATACGACTAGAAGTAACTACTTCCAAAAATTTAAACAGATATGTAGTTTTAGCAAAACAGTACGAGCATCTACATTATTTTCTCTAGGACATTGTTTGCGAATAATAAAATAAAATTTTCCGAAAAATATATAATAATGTTTATTAAAAAAATACAGAATATTATTTTATTTGAATTTTCACTGAATATTCTCCTTTCATCAACATGTACAATTATCCATCTGAATAAAATTAATTTTAAAGTACATACCTAATATATGAATTTATAATATAACTTTATTCTACCTATTGAGTAGAGAGAGAGAGAGAGAGAGAGAGAGAGAGAGAGAGAGAGAGAGAGAGAGAGAGAGAGAGAGAGAGAGAGAGAGAGAGAGAGAGAGAGAGAGAGA
>JAPYZP010016790.1:0-12366 GCA_030522985.1 Torymus sinensis
AATTTCGATGAATGCTTCGTTTCGAGAAAATTGCGAAAACCTTTGATACTCGCGAATTGAATTAGTTACGTCTGCTAATCATTTATGGGTTCTTATTTATTCAAGGCAAGAAGATTGTATATTAATTATCCACTTCGGATTTTATTAAGTATGCCGAGATTTTAATTTATGTGTTTTGGTTTATGCTACTTTAATTATTCGATAATGATAATATAGAGGTAAATTGATTTATTGATGCTAATGTCTTTGTTTAACAACAAACCAACAATATTATTTTGAAATTAACAAATTAACTAGAGACTGTTGATAATACGACGATTGAATACCTCAGACAGTGTCTTACCATATATGGCCTTTTCTACTTAAACTTTCTTCATTTTTTATTTAAACATGCAGTACAGTACTATATATAATTTACCATACTTTATGTATATATAGCTATTGAGCGTAAAAATTTAATTTATTTTATCTTTTTTTCGGTTTTACTTAAAACTCAAATTAATTATTAATGATATATCTATTTTATTAACAAATAATATCAATAGTTATATTTGTAATATTCATATCTTTTAGATTAAGAGAACTTGTTTTCATATAAAAAATTTACATTTTCTAGGAGAGGCAGAACTGAACAAGAATTACAACATTTTACTGAACTCCATTTGTATCTTCTTATTACCAAAAATTACCGTAATACATGTGTTAAATCAATAAAGTTTGGCAATGTGTGTAATACTAATTATTTCATGTTGTAAAACAAATATATCTAATATGTTTTTAAAAAATGAACTTATTGCCTTGTTTAAAACTTTATAACTAAAAAAATGGCCTTCGCACTATATAACCATACTGTAGACTGATACGAAAGTATAGCTTCTTTTTACTGGAAAATCATTACAACTCCAATTTACAATAACAGTTAGTATATCATAATTTATAAATAACCATAATAAGCTCAGCACACCATATCATAACGTGCTTTACTAAAACAACAAATACTCAACCCTAAACTACACCTATGCACACTTTTCTCATTGCACCTAGAGAGCCGAAAAACCCATCCCATCGACCGAGCCACGGCCACTTCGGCCCAGAAATCGCTCAATCTCTTCCACACTCTTGGTAAACCTCCGCAGAAGAAGAAGCCAAAAGCCCCGCGGGAGAGCAGCGCGCCTATAACGAGGCCGCGCGCGCGCTCTTTCTCTCTCTTTCTCTCTCTCTCTCTGCAGCTCTCAAGTTTAAAAGCCGGCGGCGGCGGCGGCGACCGCGGCATTAATCATCCGCGCTCTCGCGGCGCTCCACTTTTTGTTTATAAATAAAAGCGCGGTGGCGCTCGCGAATGTATCTTTCTCACCGACGCGTTGCTGCTCGCTCGCTACTCGCGTGGGTGGGCGGCTCTGTGCGACTTGTATTATGAAGCTACGCGAGCGTGAAAATTCACGTGGGATTCGGATGATTCTTTTTTTTTCTAGGCGAGTCGGTATGGTGGGACATGTGCCCTTGAGGATTTATGATTATTGTAGATGTGTTGTAAAATTGTTTTTATATCTTAAAAACGTTAGGTTTTCGGAGTTTGCCGAGTACTAAATTAAATTCTTAATCATATTTCTAGTTATTGTTTATTTGGTAGATCCTGTCAAGTACGCAGCTGTGTATCACTTATTTGTGCGTTCATCGGATTTTGATACTCATTGCTCATTTAGCGAAAATAGTCCAACAACGCGAAAACTTACATTGGCACGTAGAAATTCCGAGTATTCAAGCAGAATTGTTCTTTGGCAAAGGCGTTAACGAAGTACTGGCACAGTACCCTTTGTTGATATTATAGAAGGAAAACATTGCGCGTCAATCTCACTGAAAATAATGTCTCTTGTAAAATTACCTTTATACTTGACGAACATTTTTTTTATGTAAGTAAAATAACCAACTGCGTCCAATAGAAGAATACAAATGAAGTAAAATAAGCGTCTTCGAAGAGTGACAACAAAGCGTCCATAAACCTTTTCTCCCATCGCATATACACACTTCTGTTTCATCTTCGTGCTATATTGATGTCAAGGGGCCGTCGAAGTGCTTTTACGAGGCCTCAGTTCAGAAACTAAAATGCCGCCGATACAAACTAATCGAACTATTTTTCAGCAGCTCTCTGTAGCGTAAACATTGAACGCTAGAAAAACTTTCCGACAGCAAAGTTAAACAATACATATTGGCGCTTGAACTGTAGTTAATTTAACCAACTTTTGTCTCTCAAACTTGTTATGTCAATTATATATAAACTTTTAATAAATAAACTTTACTACCTTTTACACGAGAATTAACGTTATTAATTCTAGTTATATTCATCGCCATTCAGCGTTGTTGATTCAGTTTTGCATTTAGTGGTAGAATATATGGCACTCAAAAGTTTTGTTTTGTGTTGATTTCTAAATATACAGCTTTTGTACCTTTCATAACAAAGTTCTTATTATTTTGCATACTAAAAACCTATAATAAAATCAGAAATCCATATTATATATCACATTTTGGCATTATTACTATCTTCTTCTCCCAGAACGTCAAGAATCTTCTTCAAAAATCATAAAAAAAAAGGTAATTCCACTATTCTACTGGTATAGGATACTGGGATCAAAGTACACAGAAGAATGCAAGATTATTTGTCGAAAAGAGCATGAAGTTTTATTCATAACACAGAGCCTATAATTTTAACGCACTCTCCCCGCGGCACACATCGTCATCATCATCACCAGCACATCGCCATCGTCATCATCACACGCGCGTCGCATGCGTGTATATATAATGCCGAGGGGGCGACGACCCACCGCGCCCGCGGCGGCTCCAGCGAGCTCGCACGCGCGCCTGCCCCCGCCGAACTCTCTTAACTATTTAGCTTTAATTATTTTACTTTACTTTTATTATTTTTATATCTTTTATCATTTTTTTATTTACTCGTCATTTGTATAAAATTATCTTACAATTCGCGCGGGGGGGCGAGCCCGGTAGCGGCCGTCGGCGCGGCGCTCGTCCATTCACATCCGACCCTCGGCCAACGCGACGCCGTCGTTCGTTCTTCATTTTTCATTTCTGTTAACAAATGGTTTTCTTTTTTTCTTTTTTTTTCATTCGAGAGCTTCTTTTTTTTGGGAGGTGTGTATGTGTTTTTCTCTTTTTTTTTACGTAGGTATAGCGTTTACATTATGGATAAAACCACAAGGTGTCGTCGTTATTATTATTATTTTATTTATTATTTTTTTTTTCTGTTTATCATCTTCTGTCTAGACTCATTATAGCTGCAAGTAGCGCAATCTCTCGTATCCGTGTTCTCTCATTCGCACTCTCGCACTCGCTCTCGATATGGCCAAGAACGAATCTCGATTCGCAAAATACTTATCTTGTAGAAAATCGCGCGCGCTTTTTTTTCCCTAGTCAACAATTTTTTTTTGGGTTTTGTTTCGTCATCGTTCACTCGCATATATATATATTATGTGTGTTGGTGTGGGTGTGGGTGTGTACGTGTAGTTACCCTACGTACTCGCGATAATGGATAACGTAAGAGACCACCTAAATTGATCGCGCGCGGGCGCAACAAGCGGAATTCTCAACCAAACAAGGACTTTCTCGATCGAGCCTCGCTCTATATCTAGTTCTCTTTTTTTCCCTCTTCACACATACAACAATGCTCTCTTTCACTCTAGCTTGCATCATATTTCCATTGTCAGTACTCGAAATAAATGGTTTGCTTACTTACTCATCGATCGCTTATATCATGCGACAATTTTGTTTATTTGTAAAGCATTTTTGTAAATGTTAATTATTGTATCTTTATATACTTTAACCGAGACTCCATGATACATATGAGTAGAAACAAGGTATATATTCTATTATTTTTCTTTTTTTAATAAGCGTTATAGTTTGTAGGAAAAGAAACTGAAAATTTTGGTATTTTTTATAGGGAATGGAAGTCGAGAGCAACTCTATCAGAGTAAATATCTCACTTTTGCAAAGTGTAAAAATAGGGTCACTCGCTTCAAAGTCAAATTATACTTATAACGAGTGAGATTTATAGTGATTTTTCATATTTATATTTCTGCAACTACGATAACATTGGATTTTTCATGTTGGATATAATAGATGTGTCATAATTGGACGTTCACACTGTATTAGAATAATAATTTTCTCTCTAAAATATTTAGAGAATTTTTCAATATTTTGCAACGAAATAAATTTACTTTGAACGCAAATAATAAGAGAATATCCTAATATCAACATTTTATTGGCTATGTTTCTTTTATTTTATTACATGCTATTAAATGATTTCAAATAATTATCATTTTTTATTAGCAAAAATTTTCAACAATAAGCGATTCTTATCATATTATATTATTACAACAACTATATATAGCTAAATCATATTAATCATAAAGAAAATGGTTAAAATAAATGCACAACAAGTAGATGAACAAAATAAATAAAATGATGAATTAAAAAAGCAAACAATACAATTTTGATAAATTTTTACTCTATATTTTTGATACTTTTATACATTTCGTATCTATTAAATAATTAACACTTGCAAAAATCATTCGAAAATAAACAAAGAAATCATCTTTTTTTTAACACAAGATTAATCAAACATTGCACCTTCTACAATTGCATCTTAGATACTCAACAAGCGGGAATCGCAGTAACTTAAACTAAAAATGAAGAGAAACTATATATTACGTCACGATATAATACCAAGTAGAGCCTGTAAAAAAGGGGTAAATCACAGTATTCGCAGGCGCTTGTCGAAAGTTTCGCTCGATTATACATGCTCACGTGTCGTGTAAATATGTATATATATATTTTTTTTATCCGTGTGTGTGTTTATATATATGTATAATAATTCTCACCAGGGCTCTCACGCGAGACAGCCACACGCATAATTACTTTATCGCGGGTTTGTTATTTTTTTCTGTTTTTTTTTTAAGCAGTCACGAGACCCAATCGGCGTATACTCGATTATACATGACTACGCGGCGCTTAACTTCCCTTTCTCTCTCTCTCTCTTTCATTATACTCGGGATCATTATTTTTAATCGTAATAATAGAACTCTGCGCGCGGCGCGCCGAACGAACACTTTTTCGCGTTTATAAGGTTTTATTCCCTTCTGATATCGTTTGCACGTGCATCAATGGTGAAGGTAAGTACAGCTGCGTGATGTAAGGTGCTTCGTGAATTTGCCACTGCTATCGAACATTCAAACTTTGGAGATTGTTAAACAAATATTGAAATATGACTAAAACAACATTAAAATGACATTGATAACAAAATATTTTTAAACAAAATTGACAGTATACAGTTTTTTAAGACTGTTTTTGGAACTAATCATCCCTATTTTTAAGATTTAAATGTTTTAAAGAAATAAGGAACAAATTTGTGTTTAGTAAAAATTAAATAAAAGAGAAGAATTATAGCAAGTAGAGGAAAATTCGCTAAGCACCTCAAACATCAAACGAAATATGGACTAGAACTTGATGGAGGAAATTCGATTATTGATATTTTTTCCTAGTCAAGACTAAATAATTGAAGGCGTATGATAAAAAAACGAACAAGTGACGTAGCGTTGATAAAAATATAGAGTTTGATCGGCAAGAGGAATTCGCTTGAGAGTGTCGCATCTAATTTAGGAATTAGTTCCCCTTGCTTCAACGTGATTTCAATCGGTCGCAAGAGGACTTTAAAATTCGAACGAAAACAAAAAGGAATCCTCATTTTTTCAGAGCAAGATAAATTCACTTCTTAAGGCTAATTTTTTTTCTTTTAAAGAAAAACTTTTTCTTGGATTTATCATAATTTTTTTTATATTACATTTTTCAGTATATATTATATTTTCACTTTTTTACCTAGTTCTTCGAAATTAGTGAAGTTATAGCGCTTAAGAGTCGTAACCCCTTTAATGAATCTTAATTGAGTATTTCACAACATTTTCTTATCTCGTATTCTTTTAATAAATTATATCCTAACTTTTATTGTGAACTTTTTTCTTTCCTAGCTAAGTTTCTAAAATTGTAGAAGTTACCGTAGCTTAAAAACTTTACAATTATTTTACAGTGCGACAATCTCGCAACGGAATTATGTTTATATTTATAACGTTTTTCTGCGTTTATCAAATTTAACTATATCTTTTTTTTTATGTTAAGTATCAGTACAGAAAATATACATTATTTTTTTCAAGTTATTAAATTAAAAAATGTAGATTTGAAAGGTCTCATTCTCGTTATCTTTTTTTTTTAATCCTTTTTAGAAGTAACACGAAT
Source organism: Torymus sinensis (assembly GCA_030522985.1). NCBI lineage: Eukaryota > Metazoa > Arthropoda > Insecta > Hymenoptera > Torymidae > Torymus > Torymus sinensis. The sequence continues at coordinate 6,298 of JAPYZP010016790.1, forward strand.
AACAGATCTACCACTACGTAATATCGCTTCACTTGACAACGGAAAGTCGGACGAGTGAAGAGAACAAGAAAATTTTCTTTCGAGGATTAAGTTTACAATTGTTTTTATCGACTTTTTTGTTATTTCTCTTCGAACGCATGTGAATGCAACATGTTTCTTAAGGATAAAAATCTATATCATCTGCTAGTAGTAGTATTAAAAACAAATGATTTATAATAAAACGCGATCTTCCTCATCGTCATTCGTGAAATACCCAATTACCCCTATAACTTCTCTGTATACTTGATTCCTTTTACAAAGGAAAGGCAAAGCTACTGCAAATTCTTGCGTGATGAGGTTCTCGTGGGTGCCGGATCGTAATTGCAGCGCATTATATACGTGAGATTTCGGATAGGATTTTCAACGTCGGAGAGTCCATGCGAATCATACATTATCATATATTTACATAATAAGTACAACACACCTTTGCGCAGAGACGGACAGGAATTGTTTAACCAAAATAGATTTTCGAAACTTAAGCACTGGCCTTCCGATCCAATTACTCGATGCAGGGTATATCATTAATTTCTGGTTATATTCGTATAACTCTTTACAATTCTAATTACCCTTCGTATTTTTTTTTTTCTTATTTTCCTAACATTGCAGCGTTAGTTTATATATAAAAAATTTATTATCGTCATTCTAAGTTTTTTTTTTCTTTTATAATATATCAGAGACATTTTCTCTCTCGTTAGTATCGGTAAATCATCTTAATATTAATACAAAAAAGCAATCTTTCCGCAGAACCACAAAAACAACTTTTTAGCCAGCATTTGTCACTTTTCAAGCATCTCAAAAGCTTCCAAAAACGCCTTATAATATCCTTACCAACAATGATAATTATTACTCCCACAACGGAAAACACAAAATCCAAACCGATTGTTATTAACACACACCTCGCGAAGCCAACATTTCTCAACAACTTCCAAATACTCGAATAATAATAGTAATAATAGTAATAATAATACTCGTGGGTAATACACGTTCCCTTTGGCATTCTCGCTCGCTCGCCAACTCGCGCAGTGCATGACCCGATAAGCGGTAGGCTGCTCTCTCTCTCTCTCTCTCGCTCTCTCTCTCTCTCTCTCTCTCTCTCTCTCTCTCTCTCTCCCTCTCCCTCCCTCCTCCTCCCCCTCCCGCGCGCTCTTTCTCTTCCCTCAGCGCGAGTAGAAAAGAAGAAGAGCGCGAGAAGAATACGAAGAAGAAGAAGTAGAAGAAGCCGGCAACGGTGCGGATCTTCGCCAGGGGGCAGAATAACAGCAGCAACAGCAGCATCAGGAATTGGATAAGGGGATTGTGGTGGTGGTAGTGGAGGCGTCGAGGCGGCGGTGTTTCAGTGCGGCCGCAGCCCGGCGACCTTGTTGTAGTTGTTGTAGCCCGCGCCCCCGCTGCCGCAGTAGTCGTAGTCGTAGTCGCGCGACGACGACGAGGCGTAAAAGTGCGGCTTGGGCGTCGAGCGGTGCTGCTGCTGCTCCCTGTGGGTGGAAGAAGAGACAAATTTTTTAATTCGCTTTTGATAATTTCTTTTTTTTAATTGTATGGGGTGGATGCTCAAAAGGGTCTTGGATGATAGTAGGTACAAGGATGATCTTTTAGTCCAATATTTATAATTTTTCAGTTGCGTTTGCAAACGCTAATGAATTTTAATAAGATATCAAAAATCCTTTAGCAATTAATGTTATGGGTAAGCATTATTTTTGTCTAAATACTTAACATTTTTAAAGACAGCATTTTTAAGATATCGATAAGAATATATTTTATAGTAAAATTCAAACTTTATTAAAATATTTATCGAGAAAAACATTTTTGTAAATAAGTAAATGGCAAAATAAATAAAATTTCATCTGGATAAATTAAAACATCAATATCAACGACCTATATTATACAAAAATGGAAAATGCTTGTTTTGAGACCGAAGTGGAAAGTAAATGTGTAAAATATACTTTAGAACTTCAAGATTTTGGCAAATGTTCCTGCGCAGAAGTAGAAAACAAGCGGGTCAGGTCAGCCATATATTCAATAAATACAAATGTATTTGTCATGTTAATAAAAAAAAAACTGACCGAGCTTATACAAACTGCCCTATAAGTTACAGCGATGGCATTTTCTTAATTCTTTGTTTTCCGCACTTTGCAAAAACACATCAATAACTCAAAGGGATATATAAATATATACGTGTATCAGACTTTATTTCTAACATTAATTCAAATTGATTTTTTTCCCATACAAAGAATTAATTTCAAATATGTATAGTGATTGATAATGATTTGAGATATCAGTTGAATAGTATATTTCATCAATGATAAAAATATCTCTTAACTTTTAATAATTCAATAGAACTTAGCGGGTCTATTGAATCCAAGTAAATTAATTTACAACTGCCTTCGGAAACTGCAAACCCATTTTAAATGATATAATTTATTTAAAAGTAAGAGAAGCTTCCTATTTCCATCTTCAAATAACATAATACAACTATGAACGAAATTGATTTTTTTTAAATAGCTCCAACTGTTATCATCACAATGTACTATAAAAAAACTATATTTTTAGTCTATAATGAAGAAAGTCCTGTTTCCGGGAAGTTAATCAACCTAAAATTATTTTAAGGAAGACTTCTCTAGACATTGAATCCTACCGGAAATTTTCATCACGTATATTATTCCCAATGTAGCTCACATATCGATACCATTCTTTTCCATTAAAAAAAAATGATTCTCCGACTAATTCAAAATTATATTTCAATGCAACATCCCCCATTATATCTCCATTTTAATGAACCCACATGATCCATTTTACAAACCACTCGCAGGCCAAACTACAAAAAACATGATGCTAACCAATGCTGATCGGCGAAGTCGACCGAAGCCGGCAGACGCCGGGGTCAGGCGAGCTCGTTGCTGTCGGGGAAGTGATCGCGCGCGTCGATGAAGGTGGCGAGCTCCAGTACCAGATGATGGAGCGAGGGGTGCTCGAGCACCTCCGCCTCGGGCAACGGCGGATGACAGCGCGGCCTCTGCTGCCTGCTCCGGAACGAGCGATGCAGATGCAGCACCACGTCGCAGAACACGTAGCGCAGCAGCAGTAGCCGCAGGAAGTCGTCGCCGAAGAACTGGATCACGCTCGATTCTGTGGTAATAGAGAGAGGAAGAATGGTTTTGTTAGTGGAAAAGTGGCTGTGAAAAGTTTTTGTTTTAGCTTTGTTAGAAAGTTTTTTTAGTGGAAATTAAATTTTCATGATGCATATCGACGTACATTGTACGCGAAAATGTATCGATAGTTTTATAATTAACGTGAAACCTTTTAAAGTATTTACGGGGAGGTCTAAATAAATTTCTTTTTTCTTGGCAAAGAGATTTTAGTGAACGAAAATTGATTTTTTTTTCTTTTTAGCTGAAGGAAAATACATTTTTACTGTATGGAGACTGATAATTTTGGTGGATAATTCGAGATACAGCGAGCTGATATTTCTTGATGGAATTGGAATAAATATTGGAAATTTCGTTTGAAATTAAATTATTTTTTAAATCTGATTGGCTTTAATAAATTTGTGTTGATGTAGCTTTATTTCATTTATAAAAATATCATCTCTCATATATATTTAAGTGACAATTTTCAAAAATTATTCTCAAAACTGACTTTTTCTCAGATAATATTGGTTTTCCAACACCAAAATTTAGTTTACGCTTGAAGCATCAAAAAAGATAGTGTAAAAAAAGAAAGCATTATCCACCCATTGCGCTTTTTTCCCAATTTACAAAAACAAAAAAAAAAGTTTTCAAAAATACCCAAAAACGTCGACTATTAGCCACTGCCGCCTTCTTAAACGATCCTAAAACAATTTAAAACCCCAGTCACCCTCCCCCCAAATTAAAAACTCGCACCCTTCGCAGCCTCCTCTCGACTCTTCGTCCCTCGTCCGCCCAATCAATCCGCGCACCTCCCGTAAACAAACTTTCCGTCACAGAGAAGACCTTTCGCCCTCCTCCCTATCCCCCCTCCCCTCCTCTTTTCCGCGTAGGCGTCGCGCACACATTTCGGACGCGGCTATTTTTAAAAGTCGCCGGGGAAAGAGCGAGCGAGTGCGAAACGCTCGATTGGGCAATACTCGCTGCTCTCTCCGCTTTAAGAAACAAATCGATATATACATGCTGCCGCCGGTGCGCGGCTCTCTCTCTTTCGCTTGCATGCACGTGCGCGCGAATTCGGCTGCCGCGCAAAAACAATGTGTTGATTCCGATATTTTTCTTTCTCTTTCGTCCCCCTGTCTGTCTCTCGCTCTCTCTCTCTCGGGTGAGGCTTTTGTCGGCGATTTAATTGATACTTTGGCGCGCGCGCGGCGTGACACTTTTTTGTCGACGCTCGGCCGGTGGTTGCATAAGAGTCGCGCGCGAGTTTTTTTTTTCTTTTTTTGAAGGGAGGTAGTTTTTTCGCGCGTATACTGCCGCGTCGCTTGTGGAGGACAAAAAAAGTTTAGTCTGGGCGAGTTTTTAGCGTGGAAGACTAATGACGGCAAAAAGTTTGGTATTATAAGTCGATTATTTTAAAGTCAAGTAACATGATTTGGTATAAGAAGATTCTTTCGTTGAAAAGTACTCTTACTATATATACGTAATGTTTTGCATGAATGCAAAACGAGTTTGTTATTTGTTTTTAACAATTAGTTAACTATATTTCAACCGACTGATATACTAAAAAAAGTTTATATATATATAAAGATTTCGTTAAACTTTTTAAACATCAATCAACGCGCGCTATTTATAAACGTGCCGCAATATCTATTATTGAACTTGCATCTAAACTTACACTTTACTTTCAATATACGATGACAGCAGAATTAAATCGGATTGCGTATTGGAAAGCGATTGTATTTATATCGCGTACTTTTGCCGACTGCGGGGCGCACGCAGACACGTGTACGTATATATGTTTACATGCGCACATAAAACAATATGATATATTTCATAAAATCACAATAAACGATTAAAAGTAGAATGCGCCACATTGAGTCCGAAAACAATAAATCTATTGTCGAGACGAGGGAATAGCTGCTTCTGTATGCTCGGAAGACGTTATAACGGCGGCGTCAGCGTATATAAGGGCCATCTGGCACGCATAACATTTCGATGCAGACGAGTAGGCCATATTTTAGAATATTGATAAGCGCGCGCCGTTCTTCGCCCCCGCGGAAAAATGCACAATGCGACGCGCGATTTGACTTTACGAGAGGAGGGGAGGGGGAAAACTTTTTGACCTCGTATAATAATGTATAATAAATGTCGTGAGCGTGAAATTCGTGCGGGAAAAGATCAAGATTTGACATCACTTCGGTAGGTGTAATATGTGTATTATAAGAGACGTGGCCGGGGTTCACGATGTAAAAATATACAAATCAGGCCATTGTAAAATTCGCTGTAATATGCGATGTAAAGTTAGAAGCGCGCCGCGGTTAATCTTGCATCGCTGCTCGTTCCACTTCGACTCGATCCTTTTATTTATCCCCACGCCGCGCGTCAATTGCGCGCGCTAGTCGTTTCCGTTTAAATGCATTAAAATGAATATGTAATTGATTTCGAATGCATTCAATAATGTAAATTAACGCTCTGAGAATTGTTCGATGCGCGTATACGTATATATGTACATTTAAAAACATTAGTTATTCAATTATAAATGATATCCTTCATTAAGATATAGGAAATGTCATTTCACGGAAATTCAAAATCTAATTATATTTGTTATGTATAATCTTTTAATTAAAATAACCATTAATTCGCTTCATTATTTTTACAATAACAAAGATGAGAAATAATTAGACTACAGTTATTAAAATCTTGCTTAATTTATACAAATGTTTATCAAAATCCTAAAATGACAAGAAAAAAAAAACTTACTTTAGTTGTCAAAATAACCCATTTCGATGAAAATAGGAAATTCTAAAATATTGGTGCCAGAAAATGTTATAAAGCCCTCGGAAATAAAACAATAAATATTATCACTGAAATGTTAGAACAAATTTTAGATTAAAAAGTTTTT
>JAPYZP010016803.1:0-12384 GCA_030522985.1 Torymus sinensis
CTCTGCCGTTAATTTACCTACCTACCCTACCGTATACCATATCGCTTATTGAAAAACCCTCCTACCGTGACTCTATGGATTGTGTGCTTCTTTTCACCCATACCGCTTGTCCAACTATCCGCCTACCGAACACCAAACCATTTACTCAGATCTCTGCTAAATGATATAGTATTGCCCATTGAAACAGCCACCAACCGCACACCCTATCGCCTGTTTAAATATTTTTTCCTTTTAGTTGTTTATTCTATCGTCTAATTAATTTAAAATTCATTGAGAATATCGTACATATTGTTTACATTATAGCTTATTATCGAATAATCAGATCACCTATTTGGCTTATAAATTACTTTATGATCTTGCTTCCTCCCGATAACCCCTACTGTATTGATACCACCTATTACATTTAGTATGAACTCCTTTTATGTATGAATTGCCACCCCACTAGATTAAAGTATATTTCCAAGGGATTATATGGTGTGAATAATTAGAAAACCCAATAGGAGGAAATGTTGGCATGAGAAGGGAGTTAAGAAATATTACAGGTTGAAAAAAATGGTAACTCATAAGAAACCTTGTCTGCAACTCCATCTTCAATCATTTATTGTAACGAAACACTCAGACAATCCGTTTACTCTACTTTATTCGAGTAAATATAATGTTCCATGGAGCCAAAAATATGTACAGGTTTTCAAGTCTGCATATTACAATATTTCATTGTATTCAAAAATCAATCTAGGGAAATTTTTAGTTTACTAGTATTAATTGGAAAACTGAATTATTTCAGTTTCTTTTTAAAGTATTGTATAAGTTTTGCGTTTAATTTTAAGATTTGCGAAAATATATTATTATTCAATCAATCAAATTTGCAATAGATAATTTACTTCTTTTTACCAGAAACAATTGTTATTTATAAACCATTTTGAATAAATGTATTTTATAATATAAATAATATTGTTATTTCTTTACAATAAATAGTAGATTAATAAGTTAATAATTCATTTTCTGAACATATTGTCTTTTAAAATTATTATTTTTCAATGATATTGCACATTTTCATTTAATTCAAGGAGGTTCCGCCTACTTTCATTTAAAACTTAAAATTTCTAACTAAATTTCATTTATTTTAGAAAAATTAGTTATTCCAAATTGCTATTCATCCGTTAGTTAAATATAAAACAATACAATGGTTTACATATTGGTTATTCTTTAGTCTACATTAGTTATGCATATACGCGACTTATTAATGAATCTTAGCTTTTGCTTCTGAGTGAGGGTGGACCCAAAAATCCCAATCACTAATAGCAGCCCTCAACGCTTAAGATTAGGGAAGGCCTCCAGCGTTTCTTTTCTTAACCGAGGCTTGGTGCTGAAGCGTGCGTGCTAGGTCAGTCAGGTAAGCAAAGTAAATCTAGCCCCGTCGAGTGGAACGAACACTCGCGGGAGCTCATCATTTTTTTTTATTCAAACTTAGTCAAGCCCAGAGCAGCTCACGCGTAGCAACTTGCTATATTTACCGCGTTGGTGGGTGATTTTTCTTTCAATCTACTATTTTCAAATCTACATATGTATCTACTATCGTGCAAAAATAGTTATTTCCAAAGTTATTCAAATAAATATTTTCTTTATTGTTAAATTCATATTGTATTTGTGGTTATTTATATTTTTCCAATTCCATCGAACAGCAACCAGAACTGCAAGACAAAACAAAAGTAAGTAAACAAAATTAAAATAGATCTATCCTTTCTTTCTTTAAATAGAATAATCTCGTTGATATTCCCCATGTCATATTCTTTTAAACTTCTTTTAAATGATTTCAAGTAGCAAGTTTTAGTTGTAAATGCTGGTAATTTATAGGTCTTAAATCTTCATGCAGTCAGATAAGTACTCTCTTTTGTGCCAAAATTATAAATAGTTAATTTAAAGAATAATTATCTGTCTGTCTTATTTTGTAGGAGCTACCAGACAAAAAAAGTCTTTAAGAAAATCTGTTTGGCGACAATTGTTACACATGGTAATTTACTATTAATATTGAATTTATTAAACTTAATCTACATAATTGCTATACAAATTGAAAAAAAATTGTAAAGAAAAGAGTGTAAAATTAATCAAATAATATTGTCTTATCAACAGACGAAACACATAGTTATAATAAAAATAGTGAAAATATTCAAAGTAAAAAGTAGCAATAAATAGAAATAATGACGAGCCACGTTACTCTATCGAGAACAGGTAGGCCTGACGGGACACAGAGAGCCGGGAACGGAGGCCAGCATACGGCCCGGGGTGGCTCAATTTCCCCATTACGATGGCAACCTAGCCTCGGCCGCATATTTTTGTAACTCCGTGAAAGGGGTCCTAAGGACCTACTGAGCGCCCGCCCACCAAGCCATACTTAGCCGTCTTAGCCCAGATAAAAGTGATAAGCCAGAGGCTGGAAGAAATTGCCGGAGACTTCGGAGAAAGGGTGGAAGCCCTACTAAATAAGCTGAGAAATCTATATGACACCGACAGCTCGCTGGGGGGGGGGGGGGGGGGGGCAAAAAAAAAATGGGGGGGAGGGGGGCGAGCAGGCGGGGTTTTTGGTGGGATAAGGGTCGAGCAAAAGACAAGTGCGTGACGTGGCGTGCCAAGAATAATCGAAGAAGTCCCTACGAGCTCAGCGGTCTCGGCGGACACTCTGCTCAAGGATTTGGTAACTAAGATTTTCGGATCATCTACGGAGGGCACACAAGACGCAACGGTTCCGTTATCAACAGATGAGCTGTGATTACTGCAAAGCCACCTCGCATAGGGGAGAAGAATGTCGAAAGAAAAATTACGGCATAAAAATATGCGATTATTGTAACATTAGAGGTCACAATCGTGGAGACTGCTTCGCCCTATCTAGGGCAATAAGGGAAGGCCGTGTTAATAAGCAGATGATCGATAACGCCGTAGGCCACGCTCCACCGGTGAGTCAGCAGCCAGTAGTATATGCCGCATACCCAACCTCCGGGCCCGCACCGGTGGCTTACTCAGAGCCACGACCAAGGCCGAATGACGCAAGCGGATCACGTAACATGAACACGGCCGAGCGACCAGCGTTAGATTATGGAGGAAGGAGACAAGCCGGTGGAAATCAAAGAGGGAACCGCTACGGCTATCCAAGCAGAAATTACAACCGATGCAAGAGGAATAAAAGAGACGGCGGGCCCAATTATGGGTGAGGCAACAACCCCGATTATCGCAGAGGAAACGGCTACCCCCAATGAGTAAGCAGTTATCCTCAAGGAAGCAGTTATCCTCAAGGAAGCAGCTATCCTCAAGGAATATGTGGATACCCTCAGGGAAGAGGAGGTTACTCACGAAGAGGGTTATTTAAGAGGGAGTAACGAGCGCTATTGGTAGAACACCTCGGAGCACAGGAATGACCGGGGCCGATAAAACTATAACCGTCGAGATGACAACGACTACCGCGGAGACGGAAATCGAGGAGACAACAATAAAAGCAACGGCAATAAACATTAAACCTATGTATAAGATAAAGTTTGCCCAGGCAGGACGAAGGCAACCGATAGTAACTTTAAAAAGTCCGCAACTAGAGCGGATTCACGGTCGATTTTACACAGACACGGGTGCAGATGTGTCACTTATTAAAGCGAATAAAATTAACAAAAATGTGTCATATGTGGTATCGATAAGTGGCGTTACGCCCGGAGAATGCGCGACACTAGGGAGCATTAATGTCGAAATAAACGGCTTCGCATGTGAGGCACACGTTGTGGCAGAGGATTTTCCCATAGATACGGATGGACTATTGGGCTGGGACATGCTGACTAGACACAAAGCAAAAATAAATACAACGAATAAGCGTCTGGAAGTGGGATGGATAGTAATACCCTTCAATTCTGAAAGGACTGAATCAAGAAGAAATAGATCATCAAGGATCTAATAACCGAAAGGCCACACTTTTTCGGACTTCCAGGGGAGAAGTTAAGGGCAACGAACCTTGTAAAGCATAAACTGATAACCACTACAGACACCCCGATCCGAGTTAAAAGGCACAGTGGGCTGTAAAATGCAAAAAAGTATAAAAATTCTCGACACACTAGAAAAATGAATATTTCTTGATTATTTTTGCACAAATCGACAGTTTGAAACATTATCTTCAATATTTTTTTGATCGTTTACAGGATTATTTCATTTTACTGAAACTGCTCGAGCTTCACTCGAATTGTTTACAGGTTGCGTAAGAATATTTTTCTGCCGATTTTAATACATATAAAAAATACCTTTTTATTATAGAATAAATAAATAAATAAAATAAAATATACATTAATGCGTGCGTGTCTATGTATGTGTGTCTACATATGTGTATGTATGTGTATACGTGTGCGTGTGTGCGAGTGTGCGTTAGTAATTAAATATGGTTATTTATTTATTCTTTATTAATATTTATTATTCGCAACTATCACATGTAATCTCAAAAACTTTAATTCACGCAAAAAAAAATTATTTCTCCACTTTTCGAGTAAAGCTCGAATTTTAAAAGCGAAAATAATGATTCTTGAATTTTTTCACGCATTCTACAGTTACAGTAAAATGAAATCGTCGGCTTGGTGGAAAAAGCCGACACGTCGATTTTCCATTGGAAAAGCCGACTTGTCGATTTAAATAATCAAGAAATATTCATTTTTCTAGTGTATCGAGAACTTTGTTCCTTTTTGTATTTTATAGCCCACTATGCATCGCCACCCACCGGCGATAAAAGAAGAGATGCAGCGCCAAATAAATAAATATTTAGACGAAGGAATGATAAGGCCGCGCGGTAGGTCTGATGTGCCCGTAAGGGAGCTCTCACCTCCCTTTTTCGGGGCAGGAGACGTGCGGCTACGAGTGGTGTAGCAGACGTCCCGAAAAGGGACCTACCGCGCCGGACAACAGACATACATAATCTCGAGTAGACCTCTGCCCCATACACAGAGACGTATTATGTGTCAGAATTTGTTCAGTGTACGTATCTGCCTCTACGTCTCTGCCTCTCGTCCAAATACTAATTTTGAGCAAAATTTAAGTCTTTTTTTTACTTTTCATTGCCATAGTGGACCCCTATTTTAAATTGCGAAAGTTTAATATCAAAATGCTAATCAGCGAGCTCGAAAACTCTTATATAACAATTTTCAGCCAAATCTAAGCTTTCTTTGAATTCTCAACTGCCATTTTGAATTTCGAAAGCCTAATAGCAAGTTCATAATAAGCGACCTCGAAAACCCCGGTACTTCAATTTTGAGAAAACCCTAAGCTTTTTTTCAATTTTTAGCCACCATATTGAATTCTCCATTTTTAATTTCGAAAGTCCAATAACAAAATCTTGGTCAGCAACCTCGAAAACCCCTGTATACAACTTTTCAGCAAAATTTAAGCTTTCCTCGAACTTTCAATCGCCTTATTGGATTCATGCCATTTTGAATTTTGAAAGTCAAATAACAAAATCATCTCTAGCGACCACTAAAATCCCTGTAAACTAATTTTAAATGAAATCTATGCTTCCTTATTGGTTGCAAAACAAGGACAAGATTTGAACCTTCGAAAAAAGAAAAAATTATAAAATTTGCAAAAGACATATTACAATTTTTATTAACTTATAATATACATTGAAAATCCTCCGTATTGAAATTACATAATGAAACCCCTTACAAGCGGGTACGCCAGGTGGCGAGGAGTGTGAACCGATAAGGGAGGTCGGTGCCCCGAGCGTGGAGAGTGCAGTCGAGGCAGCTGATCGCACAGCTGATCCGTCTCCACGGCATCATGAAGCCTTGACACGCTATCTCACAGCTGAGGTGAGGCCAACGTATGCATATCCGCCTTGGGCGCGAGAAGCCCATATCGAAGAACGATTTGCAGCAGTACATCGGCTGGACGAACATCCTTTCGCTTATCGAGATAATTTAATATACATGTTATCCACTGATTTATTCACATGGAAATTTTTGAAGCCTTAATTGAATGGCAATATTTATCAGAGGATGAACGGAGATATATGGGTAACGGACGTCAAACAGAGAGAATGTTTGAAATTTTTATTAAAAATCATGTGAATAACAAACCGGTTCGGCAGGAAATGAAAAGTTGTATAAGGACATTGAAACAACTGCTAGTAAAATTCGAAATAGAATCAGTAGGCATAATAAAAGATGTGAGAATGTTATCAAGATCCGAATGGAGCTTCTTCATAGAACAAATAAACAAGGTCCGTAAGGGGATGGACATTTGTATATTCTTCTTCAAACACAACTTACCAGTACCCTCGGTAGAAGACAGATATCAGCTAATAAAGGAGTACGACGAATCGGCTATAGGCGGTATTAGGGCATGACGAAGACATATGACAAACTGCCTCATGAGTATTACTGGAGAGCCATGCAAGCAGATGTTAGACAATTTATACGGGGCTGCCCTGACTGCCAAACGCCAAATTGGTACGGATCAAGACAAAACTTCCTATGCTAATAACCGACACGCCAGCAAGGTCATTTAGCAAAATATCTATAGATTTCGTCGGGATGGTCTATGTGCTGAAGAAGCCTAAACATGGGAAAACGGACCAGGAATACATGGGACCATGTGAAATCCTAACCGTTATCTACGGGACTCGTAGTGTGGAAATAAAAAGGGGAGAACACACGCGCATAGTCCATATGGATATGATCAAGCATAGCTTCGAACTACCAAAACCAACAGAGGAGCCAGTAGAAGCACCGCAAAATGCGGACGAGGCGCTTTAATATTTCACCAAGAAAAAACCCACGAAATAACAAAAAAAAACAGTCAGCTAAATGATCTATTTAGTTTTTCTCCGCGGCCCTCAGATGCCGCCTAATGATAGAAATAATTAACAACAGAATAATATCTATTAACATTTAGAGAAAAAATTCTGCAATGCCGCTGAAACGTGATATCGCACATCTCCTGAGTAGCCCTCAGCCGTGGGACCGTTCAGAGGGGAAATGTACATATGACCGTAGAGGAACGGAGTCGCACATGCGTGATAAGACACGACTCGTCGGGATTAGTGCGCTCCTATGACAAAAATGGCAGGTGGAAGTAGCAAGTACCCAGCAGAAGGAGTCAGTCAACTCGTGACAATGAAAGGGTCGACATACACTTATATCTTCAAAGATGGTCCCCTTAGTGCACCCGGTATTCTGCAGATACTCGTCTAGTGTATCGGATGATAACCTGCTGTAAAAACACGAAAAGGTGTTTTAAAACAAAAATCTTTAGATAATATACACGTAGTAAGTGAGTAGTGACAAATAAAGAAAAATGAAATTTCAAAAAAAGCACGCTTAGTTTCCTTGACTTTTCCCTAAAAAAATCAAAGTCTTTACTTCTCCTACAAAAAGATGAACCTGTCATAAAACAAATTTTTATTTTCAAAGAACTTTTTTTTAAAAAAAAAAAAAAAAAAAAAAAAAAAAAAAAAAAAAACTAACTCAACCCCTAATTATCGGAATTCTCAAGCAAAAATAGTCTAGTATGTGGGTAAAATTCTTTTTGAGAAATTAAAATATGAAATGTAAAGACCGCAGGCCGGTGGCATGTAACTCGAAATTATAATTCCCTCCGCGGCCCTTACGCCGCTTCACAAATTTTCCGCGGCCCCCGGACGCCGCTTTACGAATTTCCCGCGGCCCTTGGACGCCGTTCGAGGTAGAGGTAAATCCATAGACCAAATACCTACTCGTTCGTCAAAACTAGATGATTTGATGGAATTCGCAAACCAGCGGCCGGTAAGGTAGTACACAGCCTACCTGCACATGGTAATGCGAGATCGTAAGAGCGCGCAGGATGTCGCAATAAAAAGCCGGCGAGTCACACGAGAGAGCTTCGTTAGTGTGTCAAGGACGCTTATAACAAGTAAAGTTCTCTGATATACCAGAGAGACCCAGAGTAATACGAGCAGTACAAGAGTCGTCAACTATCTGGGTGTCGGTAGTCTAATCTATAATTCACAATCACCGTCGCAACTTTCACTATCGAGTATTTGTTTGGCTCAGCACACGGGATGCCCGTTAAAATGTTGATACAACATGCTTTTCAACTTGTATTATTGGCACCAATCTCTCGCACTTTTTAAGGAATATACTATTTTATATTTTTTCTTTTAGGAAAACTATATTAATAATAATTCTTCCTTAAAAATGGGACGTCTCGTTGATTTATCTGAGCCATGGTTGGCTGAGTACGGGTATTCACGTGTTCTAAAAATTGATTATCTTTTACCTATAGCATTGACGGTAGTTTGACTCATTATTCAGGTGTAATGTACGTTTCTTGTATTCAACGTATTTTTGTTATAAGTCTGGTCCCACCAATAATATTTCTGAATAGCGAGATAATTTCATTATCTACAAAAAGACATGGATAAAATCTCAATAATCGAATTGTCACCTACTCTCTACAAAACCATAGAATTTTGTTAGAGTCGCTTTCACATTCTAAGTTCGGTTTTTATTCATCAAGCGACCGTATGAAAAGTCTGTGGAATCTTGTACCTACCAGTTTAATGAATCTGCTAAATTTTACAAGATTCAAACCGGCTCTAAGATCCTTAACAACAAATTATTAGCAATCAACTACTAATGTAACCGTCTACAATTGTTTTATTATTATTTATTTATATTTTTTTGTTTTACAATCGCTATCTCGATAATTATTATGGTTTATTTTTATTTTGCAAAGGGCTCTACGCCCGTTTAATAATAAACAAACAAAAACAACCGAAGAAACAAAACCATTAATATCATAACAATGAATATCTTACCCCCTTAAAAAGAAGATACAAAACCCTCCTAAGCCACCTTAAACTAGCGAGTAGTACTAATATAGAAGGGCGATAAGGAAAAAAAGGAAGGCTTGAAAAAAAACAGAAAACACAAAATTAACATGATATAAGAATATATTGTAATATTCAATAGTACATAAGTTCTTAATTGATCAACGCCAGCAAATAAGTTCTCGGCTAGCCGACGACTTGCGGAGAAGGCAGCGATGTACCGGTAGAAGGTGCAGCTGTAAAGTTAGGGGAAGGCAGCCGGATCACCTGTAACACACAAATATAAATATTAATAGATGGAAATAAAAAAAAAAATAAAAACAAATACAAACAAAATGGTAAGTACCCTAGCAGCTGACGCCATCAGCATCGCGAGAGGGCTCGCCATTAAGTGACTGGGAGGCAGCTCGTCGGTTGATAGCCTGCAGGAGGCGGGCGTCCCTTCCATTGAGCTCTATCGGGTGGATCCGCTGACAGCCACTCCTGTCGGATACGGCCGAGAAGCAGGGCGAGAGCGAGCGGTCCGCGGCAGAGAGCGATCCGCAGCAGAGAGCGGTCGAAACTCTACAACACCCTCCGGGCCAAACTCACGCTCGGCTGGGCGACGCTCGGTTCTGAACGGCCGGCGCAGGGGCCCATCATCGCTGGGTAAGCGGTCACGTCCACGGCCACCCCGAGCCCTCCACACAGTACCGCCTCGGGTAAGAGGCGAGCCCGCGGAGACAGGCGGCGTGTGCCCCACGCCCCAGTCGGAAGTAGGTTGTGGCGGCACCACGGCGACGGTTCATCCTCGATGGGTATACTCTGACGAACGGAACTCGAGTGCCTTATTGGCAAAGCGGCACCGTAACTGGACCTGAAAAAATATATAAAAGGAGTTGCGACTAGACACATGAGGAATGAAGAACTGAAGTATAATTCGAAAAAAAGATTACCTTAAGTCGCGGAGGTCCCAGCACGACTCTTGCACTGTCGGCGGTGAGCCGCGAGGTTGGGCGCCGGTATCAATCGCGAACAATCCATGCATTGCTGGACAGCGCGCCTAGTGTCCCTAGCCGGATGACGCTCCTGCACGTGCCGTGTCAAGTCCGTCTACCTTACAAACACGGCGGCTCCGCTACCCGTGTGAACCGAGCATTCGCAAACGCACTAGACACTTGAAGGCAGCCCAGTTCAGGACACTCGTGCGTACGAGTACCGTGCGATCGCACGATCACATAGGTGTTGGGGTTTCGCGGAATACAGGAAATGAAACCATGGCGCATGATGGTTCCATCCGCCGCCACCCACATCACGGTCTCCGCCAGGTTGTGGCCCGTGTTTAACACTTGGTGGTAGACGTTCCCCCTCACTTAAATCAACGTACAAGGTCGCTGTATAACGACCTGGTAAGGCACCCCATTAGCTTTTAAGAAAGAAGGGGTGAGCACTATGTTTTTGTGATGCATGGGGGTAGAACACCCTACATCACAGAAAACATTGTCACCCCTGACTTTCATCTCCTGTAGCCGCTGCTGGACGGGGCCGCAGAGGCGCCAGTTAAATGATGGTTGAATGAACAACCATAATTTCTCGACACCCTACTCCCCCCAATACATGAGGTTTCAAGAGTCGTAAGTATCCATCCTGGATGTGGATCTCAGAAAAAGCTAGCCTCCCAGCCAGGTAATATGTGGGGATATTAATCCCGACTGAGGGGTCGAGATGAGGATGCGTTGCGCTTTTTATATGAACGGGAACAGTGGCATGATACAAGGGTAGTCGAGCGCTGTCGGCTGAAAAATTCATCCCGTACACCGGGGAGACACGGCCAGCGCCGATATCTGCATACCCACGGTCAAGATAAACGTCGAGGTCAGTCAGACTCGTCAGAGGAGCCGAGGTCGACGCAAAATCCTGAAAAGAATATTTGAGGTAATATTGATTTAACACGACCGCGGATACAGGGAGAGGTGATCTTACCTTTAGGGACTGGGCGATGCGGGCGACCAACCGGGACGGAAACCTGGTACCGCTAGACGGGTTCAGGTAGAGTCCCCTCCCCACTGGTCGAACTAACCGCTCTAGTCTGGAAGTTGGCGTCCTGGAGTTTGAGGAGGTGCTCGAATTTGTCAACTGCCTCCTTCGGGGCGACCGGAGTGATAACCTGAGGAAACTAAAAAAAAATACATATTAGGAAGGATGCGAATACGTGAGCAAATACGCCAACCTGGGGCTTCGATGTAATAATTAATAAAAAGTAATTATTAAAGGATAATATTAGGTACTGTTAGAAAGAAAATCTGCATGATACTGGAGCCTAATACTGGGCTTGATATGACCAAGTCCGAACGAAATTAATCCTTGGAGAAAACTATAGTCAAATTGGAACGCATAATATAAGCGCCTTCAAGGATGAAAAGCGAAAGAGCTACGTCAACAGCTTTGTGACCCAATAAGGGGCGCGTGGAGAAAGAAGGACGAAAAGCACCCTGTCAGCAATCCCATCGCGGGAAGCCACAGAAGAGACAAGGGCTACGCACGATACCTAACCCCTTGAGAGATGTTATTAACTCTTGGAAGGCCAAAGGAATGCGTCTCTCTCAACGGATTCTGAACTCGGGTGCCGTAGCACGAACGCAGACACATGTGCAATATGAATACCTCGGAGAGCCCTAGGTAAAGATAAGAAAATCCGGTGGGGTACAACATCCCACAGACAACACACAAGCTTCCAGAATGCGCAGAACTCTTCTCGAGCGCAATCAGCAAGAAACCAACTACCTCACTAACGCCTCGAAATAAATAAGCACGTTTTTGTGAAATTTCGCGATTCCACGCAGTAGAATGGTGCCAAACTTTCATCCGGTATTCGATGAGACCCGCCTGGTATACTGGATAATTAGATTGGAGGAAGGATTGGAGGACCTCTATGAGTTCCAGGAGCAGCAGTGGGCAACAGTTGCTCAATCAATCGACCGAATCGAGAACCTGGAGGCACTGGTGGACGAACAAAGGGAAGTAATCACAAAACTCACGAACGGATGTGTGGATAATACGAAAAAGAGTGCGGATAATACGAAAATTCATCGAGTGGAGACTTCAGAAGTGCGAAGGAATATTCGAAGATCATACTAGGCGCTTTAAGAGATTGAAGAGATTGAAAATTTGAAGGGCAACACAGGACCAATTACACTTGCGCAGAACGCATGGATGCACTCCGGCACGCGGCCAGAGGAAACGAAGTACGAGATTGGACAAGGTAAGAATAACTAGGGTGTCCTTTATCCGCGACGAGTTATTATATTTAAGTAAATTCAAATCCATCATATGTAACAGTCTATATATATATATATATATATGAAAGGATGGAAATAAAAAAAAAAGAGATTATCGTTATTATTTTCGTATGAGATCAAAAGGACAATAATAATTGGGTTTAATGCTAAATTGAAAATTATTACTTATGTCGACTGTAGTATACTATTTACTGATAAGAATTTTTACATCGGTCTTACAGTCTTATAAATTCAATTAGTTAATATTAATGGCAATCAGATTGCCCTTGTTTATAATCACCCCCG
>JAPYZP010016805.1:0-11567 GCA_030522985.1 Torymus sinensis
GAAGCAGACTTTTTCTTTGGCAGAGGCCGTACAATAGCTCGCTTCCACTCAGATGGAAAGTGACCAGACTGCAGTGAAGTATCAAAGATACTCATGAGAGGGCGTAAGATGACTGGTAAGCACTCCTTAAGATGACGGAGAGGGATTCCATCAGGGCCTATAGCATTGGATCGCGCACGGGAAATGGCTTCGAGGACATCGGTGATTTCGACGTGCCTAAAATAGAACCTCATGCCGGGTAGAATATTCGCTGTCGGTCGAAGGTCAGAGAGCGTAGCCGGGTTACTCGAGCCAATGAAGTGCTCGTTGAAACTGGCGGGATCAGCGGCCATTGGTTGGCTCTCAGAGGTACTCGCGAGGCCGAGCTTTCGAACAATCTTCCACATTTCCGCAGATCCAGTGTTCCTAAACTTCTCTTGGTAGAAATTGTATCTCGCGTTTCTAACAGCGTTTTGAACAGACTTCCGAGGGACGTTATACCGAAGGCGCGCAGCTAGCCCACCTCCTCTTCTGCACAATCTCCACGCGTTATTCCGGGCTGTGATTAGACGCCTTATTGCGGACGTTATCCATGGAGTGTAGCGTTTCTTTGGAGTTAAGACACGAAAAGGGACGTGATCATCATATGTTGCTAAAAGTGTATCGGACAGGAACTTCGAACAGGGAGTCAAAATTATCCCAATCAACAGCATCAAAGTCGCGTAAAACGTTATTAATATTAAAGTTTCTATAGGAGTGCCTGCTAATGGGCTCTGGACTGTGTATATAGGAACGCAGTATTTAAGAGAGGCGAATGTAACGTCGTGGTTCGAGATATGAGGGATTTGCTCTTGATGATATGCGGCCACTTCGCTTATATCCGAGACGCAGATATAATTGCAGTGTGTGACTCATGCCCGTTTATTTTCTTCTCATGATAAGTGGGTGTAAAGGGTAAGCGATCTTAGTTACAGGTCGTTAGTATGTCCGAAAGAGTGTTACGAGGTGAACAATTTGAGAGCCAATTAATATGAAAATCCCCCATAATTATAGTGAAATCATACGCGCTGTTATCAAAAAGAGCTTCCTCAACATCGGACCAAAAGCCCCCCTTGTCCGGGCCATAGATAGTAACGCAAAAAATCTTAGAGTACCCCAGTGCCAACTCAAGAATTAAAAACTCTGGTCTTTTTTGGTAGATATTCGGCTGAGCCGATCGACATATCTCTTTCGCGGATATCGACTCGTGTACATAAATGGCTACTCCGCCCCATGCTTTGCCTTTCCGATCAACACGGAACATGTTGTAATGCGACATCTCGACCCTACTCGACGAAATGCTAGATTTCAGGTGGGATTCCGTAATACCAAATACCTGTATGTTATTATCCTGGGCAACTTTTTGAATTTCCGTAGTATGCAAAGAGAACGATTGCGCGTTCGAGTGACAAATATTCAGAAAGTGTGCGGCGGGTTCATTAGCCGCTGTCTGGGTGATTAAATCGCTATCAGCCATAGTTGGTGGAAGAGATCTTGCGGTCGGTCTTGTCACGTAGAATCGGACAATTAGCTTTGTCTGTCGCCGAGTGATTGACAGTCCTGCCATTCGCAGCCTTACAGTTAACACATTTAAAATTAGTAGTATTTTCCAGACAGGGCTTAGTGGCATGTTCCCTCGCGCATTTACCACAGTACACTTTATTTTTACAATCTCTTTCGAGGTGACCGAAACCGTGACAATTATAGCACTGGAGAATGGAAACATGGTCATTAATACGGCATACGACCCAATGAATATTGACTTTATCGCGGTTCATTAAATGGAGCCTCTGCTCCGGTTTCGTCTCGATTATGCATGATCGGAGCTTCTTATTCTCCACTGGATATAGATACATAACTTTGAACTCATTGGAAGACGCGTTCGTAAAATTCTGCTCTGCAATACAATTAACGATGGCATCACCAGATAGCTCGATCGGTATATCATGAATGGCGAGTCGCGGATTTGTTTTGAGGTCGGTTTTCATCTCAAGTTCGGCCTCCGAGAGCACGGTATTATTTGCAAGGGCAGATAAATTGGTGCCTTCACCTTCAAAGATCACGGAGCACGACGAGCCGAAGAAAACACGATTCGGGCGCAGTTTCATTGAGACCGGGTCAATTACATTTAACACAGTAGCTTTAGTTGCGCTCGAAGAAGCAAAACTGTCTTTCACGTCCTCAACGGAAACGATTTACCTCGGTTCAGACTAACTGAATTCGTTGGCACTTTTGATGAAGCGGAAGGCTTATTACACGCGGCAATATTCGCGAGCGATCTGTCAGAGCCTTGAGAAACGCACTGATGTGAATGCTTTCCTAGCGCTATCGCTGCAGTTTTCACCTCTTCACATGCTTGCACTAAGGAATCTTTTAAATTCGCCATGATACTATCTGCGGTAAGTTTACACAGATAAGATGTGGTAATCGCATGAACCCCGTCAAAAATATCGTTATCGCCTCGCGTAACATAGTTTTCCTCGCAATTTCTTTCTCATTACTGAGCCAGCTAAGGAGCGTGTCGCGATGAGTGCGTATACCTATTGTTATTCTTGTTACTTCGCTGAGCAACAGCCTCTCAAGTGGAGATACCGCATCACTGGCGTCGAGTCGCGGCATGTTAATCAGCTGCGAAAACCACGGCCGGGAGCCTCTCCCGCTCCGGCGGGAGGGGGACACGCTACAGCCAGAGTAGAGTCAGTGTGCCCAGGTAAACAATAAATATAGTAATAATACACATGAAAAAGTGGCGATTTATCGCCACAATCTGGCCACACTGAGTAGATTATAGACGCGCCGATAGAGCAGTAGGGATTGAGGTGTGATCAAGTGTTTAGTGACAGTCGCAAAACCCGTCACGGAGCAATCACCGTCTGCCTTAAGCGAATACACCTGAATAGCTAGTGCCTTTGCGCATACACCACTGTGCCGAGAGTCACGTCATCCGCCGTGAGCGACCAGAAGCTTGAAATTTCAAATTAATTGCAATGTCACTCTAATCCAACGCAGCAGACGATAAAAAGCCCAGCTGTTGCAGCAGACGCAGAGGATCACCGATGGTGAATTAGTGAGGCAGTGGATACAGCTGACTGGGGCGAGTGTGCAGAGGCGGCCGTGACCAATGTAGTTTCGAAGAGTTGAGATTATGTAGACAGCAGATAGCTACTGGCTCATAAAGAGAGAGAGAGACAGAGAGAGAGAGAGAGAGAGAGAGAGAGAGAGAGAGAGAGAGAGAGAGAGAGAGAGAGAGAGAGAGAGAGAGAGAGAGAGAGAATTTTGAATTCGTTTATTTCGCCAAGGCATAGGCCGAATGGCCTGAATTTTTTTATAACAATAATTCCGTATAAAAAGATTAAAATCAGTCAAAGCAATTCTATAATAAGGTTTGCCATATAGGCCTGGGATATCTTCCTATTTCTGACCAATGTTGTCCTATGGAACAATGTATTTTAATTAATATGTCTTCATTTTAAGAGCTAAAAAAAATTGTATTATTTGAAATGTGATTAATAAGCCAGAAATCAACATTGAGTCCATAAACAGTTAAAAACTGGCAAATATGTGATAATGTATCATGAAATTAATTATGCATTATAAACAAATTACTTGATTACGGTATAAATTAGTTATGAAATAAATACATATAACTTGGAAGTAATGATTTTTTACCAACCAATTCTAAAATTAAAAAATAAGGCAAAAAATACCAAAAAAATACTGTATTATCAGTTTTTTTACGACTCTTGTGTTGCCAAAGATTGTTGCAGGAAAGTTGTTAATGATACCATCGCATTCTACGGAAAAAATACTTGACTAATGTATACAATACTTGCAACCAATATATTCAGATGAAGAGGCGAGTCAAGTGGGCCTTGAATCAAAGATCAAGGCCTTCCCATATGCCTATAGCAGGCTGCTTTTCCGTTGTTATTTTTTATTGCATACCCGAAAAATATTGGTAACAAGGATTATACATGTTTTATATGTATTTTTTAACACGCCCCATCGTAGAGTGCGTATTTTATTCCCGCCGAAGCGGGAAAAAAGGGCTACGTTTATTCCCTACCTCCACTCCCCAGCGCCACGCAAATGTGCCCTCGCGTTCGGCTCGGGCACAAACGGTGCGTTGCGCTTAAAATTAGGGAATAAATATGCAGCATTTTTTCCTTTTCGGCGGGAATCGAGTACGAACCTTACGAAAGTGGCGTAAAATTTTGTAAATTGCACTCGTGAATATAGTGGGTTGTGCGGAGCTGCGCGATTGTTGCCCTCGCTTCATTCGTGCGACAACTCTCGCGCAGGGAGCATACAGCCCACTTTATTCCCTTGGTGCATGATATACTATGTCTGCGTAGAATACGATGGTGCTATTTATTATACCGTAACTGCGTTCGGTAAGGCGACAGAACCCGAAAATAGCGAAAAATAGCTTAAAAGGCGGTTTTTTGCATTTTTATGCATGTTTCACCACTCCAAAAAATCTGAAAAAATTCAGGCAAATAAAGAGCACAAATATTTACTTATCCACCAATTTTCAGGCCTGAACTGAAATATGGCCTCAAGTATACCGCGATTTTATTTCTTTTTTAATTTTTTTAGGGTGGTTATTGATGTTCTAAAAACATAAAAAAAATTGGGAAGATGTGTATGTTTATGGAAAATACGCTTGTATTTTTTTTAGATTCTTCTATAGCAACTGTTTTGCTAAAAAAAATTATTTATGAAAATATCAGTTTTTTAGGCGGTGGGTTGTGGGGGGCGGGGGGGGGAGGGCTAAAAATATCGTGAGAGCTCATCATTTTGCATGCCTGAACAACAGCCAAAATTTTGCCATTTCTGACAAATTTTGGGGAATTCCACGAAGGCTGTCTTTTTCACTATTATAATGGGGGGTACCCTTTTTTCCGCTAAGAATATAATGATGCTGATAATTCTTTCTAATATATTTTTCCAATATTTTGTTTCGTTTTCGACCTGTTTTTTAATACTAGTATTTAATAATTCAAAATTTTCAGGTTCCATGGTAAAACGATGAACAGCCCTTAAATGAGACTGTGATTTTTCATGTTCGTTTAAGCGGCTATGAGTATTTTTCCAATCACAGTATCACTCGCGCGTAAATTGTGTGGCTAACCTGCAAAAAAGTTTGCTGTGAAAACAGTAAATTTTTCCAGTGATTGGAGAAAAACACAACCATGATCGTTTTACAATATCTCCATTCTTGATTTTCCTCTCAAACATGGATGCTTTACATTTCCGAATCAAATTTCCGTCTTTTTGTTCATATGAATTGAAATCTATAATCTTAGAATCATTATTCTGAATTTTTATACTTCCTGTTGTAAGCCAATAATCTATATATTTTCTACTTATATTTTCAGGGCATTGAGAAATGTGACAACTTAGAAACACTTCTTCTACTTTGTTATCACATTGAATTTTTCGCATAATCTTCAAATTAACTTCTTCAGTTCTGAGAGTACTTAACTTTTTAATTTCTTCTGTATGTGCAGAATCATCTTTTATATTACCGATCTCAGAATCGATTTTATCAGAATCTTCAATAGCATTGTTTCTTTTTCAGAAATAGTCTTTTAATGAATCAACCTTAAAATTAAAATGTGTTTAACAAAATATTTATTTTATTAATTATATTAATAAAATATCATTCTTAAACTATATTTTTCATAAAGTAATTTAAATTTAATATTTATAAAACTCAATTATGAAGTTTAGCCGTACAGATAAAAAGGGCATGTATAGTAAGAGAGTACACCATTGTCAACTCGATTTGAATAAAATATTTAATGCAATGAAAATAATATCTCAATTCCGGTACACAATTTTATAAATATTAGAAAGTTTCCATTTTTCACTTAATGTGTTTTCTAAATATATAAAATATTGCTTTAACTCACATACATTATATTATTATCCGTTTGAATTGCTGTTGTAGTTGAGGGATTTGTTGATATTGCCGTATCAGTAATGCAATCATTACGAAAAAAATGGGTTATTTGATTAGTTTGAGATAAAAGTTTCTCCTCTTTTTTGTGTTTTTCTTCTTTCTCTCTAATTTTTTCAAAACCAGATTTGTAAACACGCGGTGTTTTATGTCCATCGTTTGATCGGTCGCTTATCTTTTTGCTGTTGCTTATTATTTGTTTCTACGATGTTTGGTAACTATAAAAGTTACGCTAACATGTGAAATCAAGTAATATTTGTGTGTAGATTTTGTAATAAAGATGTTGTTTTTGTATAGCACTTACTTTATGTTTATTTTTGTGAATTTCTATCTTATTTGATCTTTGCGTTTTTTACATTTTCCAGTATTTTAATTTTTTTAATATTGAGATGGAATTTCGAATTTCAAACTTCTTGAAATATTTATTTTTGTGCGGCGTTTAGAAATGTCGATACAAAATACAAAGGACTGCTGTAAGCGCTACGCCATTACCCTTTACAAAAAACGTTTTTCAACGCCATGCTTTTAACCGGAAAGCCTGCCACATCCATAAGTTATCGTGTGGGGTAATCCATGAGTTATAATACACTGCTGTGTATTATTATATCTGATATGAAAAACATTATGGGTAAAAGTTTTTTGTTTTACAACAATTTAAAGAATATGGCAGATTTTTCATTTCACAAGTCATAATTGACTCATGCCGTACTGTACCCGTTAAAGACTTAATTTAAAAAATCAATGAACATCAGTAGTTGTATATAACGTATGTCAGTAAAGGCATCCCTTTCACAGCACATACATTACACAACTTTGTTTGGCAGATATAATATCACTTTAATATGTACATTGTAACAGTCCAGCTGGCACAGAGGCGTGTGAGGGGATATCACGCGAGAAAGTACAACGCTATTGCTATATATATACATAGTATAGCATAATCACAGAGAGGACGAGACAGAGCGGATAGTATTAACACTGCTTGGCAGCAGTGTGGCCAGATTGTGGCAATAAATCGACACGTTTTCATGTGTATTATTACTATATTTATTGTTTACCTGGGCCACACTGCATGGCAGGAGAGCGCCGAGGAGGGTGGCAGCGCGCGGCTTCTCTGCGCGCTCCATACATTTACGATGATTCTTATTCCCCTCTTCTCGGCGTACTTCGATCCAGCAAGCGAGCGAGTTACCGACGTACAGTGCCGGTTTGGCCAAGACTCTCTGGTTCCAGCAGTTCAACTGACCACACGTCTTGACCTGCCGGTACACAACGCAAGGCGTGTGCCGAACGGAAAAGACAATCCCATCCTATTCTTCTGCTGAATCCGTGGTAAAAATAGAGTAGATGAGCCCCGCCGGTGTACAACGTAAGGCATACATCGAACGGGTCACTCTCTATAAAATAATAAATATTCATCCTCATCCAACCCTCGAAGTCACGTTCGCGACGTGTTACTGTAAGACGCAAGCACGTACAACGACGAGACACGAGGGATTTTCCCAACAGTACATAATATTCAAGCTCTGTCCTAGAAAAACCCGACTTGCCATTAATAGACGGACGTGACGATGGACGATATACTAGAGACAGGTAACAATATGGCGCCCGAACAGGAACCCGAGTGTCGGAATTAGTTTACTAAAATAAAGTGAAAAAATAGTGCATCATGTGGAATAAGAAAATTTATATGAAATAAATACTTCTTAATTAAAAAAAAAATTTGTCTGTCTTGCGAGAAGGTAATATTTAAGGGAAAGAAATAAGAGGGATTAGTGTTAGAAATAAATAGTAGATAAAATTAGATAGGAAAAAAAATAATTCCTGTGTCGTGATTGGTAGTCAAATAAGGATAGTAAATTGCGACGCGATAACTTTGTGGAGTATGCCGCGAATACCAGTGGGCACATGGCTCGAAGACTCGTTACGGAAAAAACGCTCCAACGAGAGCAACCGTCAAGGCAGATATGAGGTGGTAAATGTTATAGTACGGGAAATTGAAATAAATAGACACTGACAGGAACAAATCAACGTCTCCTATTCATATAAGGCCAACTTGCGCAACAAAGCTATAAAAAGACAATTCAAAAATCCGTGCAACAAAATTCCAATTCACGCGCCCGTCCATACGAACAGGCGCGCCAATGCAATATAATTCCCAGGTGAACATCAATGCGGTATGATCCCAACTCCA
Organism: Torymus sinensis; assembly: GCA_030522985.1. Taxonomy (NCBI): domain Eukaryota; kingdom Metazoa; phylum Arthropoda; class Insecta; order Hymenoptera; family Torymidae; genus Torymus; species Torymus sinensis. The sequence continues at coordinate 8,178 of JAPYZP010016805.1, forward strand.
GCGTTAATGTTATATAATTCCAGCGCAAAGAGCAAAATAATAACAAAGTTCCGATTAGGAGATTTTAAAAATTTTAACCCCAAGTAGGAAGGGGATACGAGATCCACGCGTACACGGGAGCGCGTTAGACGTGTATACATGGCAAAATAATTATTGCAATACCTCTTAACCCCAAGCAAGCAGGGGATGCGAGTTCCAGGCATATACCGGAAAACGTTAGTGAAGTATGCATGGAAAAAATATTATTATAATAACTATTAACCCCAAGAAGGCATAGGATGCGAGTTCCACGCGTATGTGGGCGCGCGTCAGACATGTAAATATGGCAAAATAATTATTTAAATAACTCTTAACCCCAAGAAGGTAGAGGATGCGAGTTTCACGCATATGCGGGAGCGCGTTAGAGAAGTATACATAGCAAAAGAGTTATTTAAGTAATTCATAACCCCAAGTAAGCAGGGGATTCGAGTACCACGCGTATACGGGAGCGTGTTAGACGAGTATACATGGAAAAATAATTATTTAAATAATTCTTAAACCCAAGAAGGCAGGAGATCCGAGTTCCACGCATATACCGGAGCGCGTTACTGAAATATGCATGGAAAAAATATTATTATTATAATAAAGAGTTATTTAAGTAATTCATAACCCCAAGATGGCATAGGCTGCGAGTTCCACGCGTATATGTGCGCGCGTCAGACATGTAAATATGGCAAAATCATTATTTAAATAACTCTTAACCGCAAGAAGGTAGAGGATGGGAGTTCCACGCATATGCGGGAGTGCGTTAGAGAAGTATACATGGAAGAATAATTATTTGAATAATTCATAACCCCAAGTAGGCAGGGGATACGAATTCCACGCGTATACGGCAGCGCGATAGACAAGTATACATGGAAAAATAATTATTTAAATCACTCCTACCCCCTAGAAGGCATATGGTGCGTGTTCCAAGCATATACAGCACCGCGTTAGAGAAGTATACATGGAAAAATAATTATTTAAGTAATTCAAAACCCCAAGTAGGCAGGGGATACGAGTACCATGTGTATACGGGAGCACGTTAGATGAGTAAACATGGCAAAATAATTATTTAAATAATTCTTAACCCCAAGAAGGCAGGAGATCCGAGTTCCACGCGTATACGGAAGCACATTAGACGTGTAGGCATGGCAAATTAATAATTTAAGTAATGCTTAACCCCAAGTAGGCAGGGGGTGCGAGTTCTCCGCGACTACGGGAGTGTGTTAGACGTGTATGTATCGCAAAATAATAATTTAAGTAATGCGTAACCCCAAGTAGGCAGGGGGTGCGAGTTCTCCACGACTACGGGAGCATGTTAGATGTGTAAACATGGCAAAACAATTATTTAAATAATTCATAACCACAAGGAGGCAGGGGATTTGAGTTTCACGCGTTTACGGAAGCACATTAGACGTGTATGCATGGCAAATTAATAATTTAAGTAATGCTTAACCCCAACTAGGTAGGGGATGCGAGTTCCCCGCGACTACGGGAGCGCGTTAGACGAGTATACATAGCAAAATAATAATTATGTAATTGATAACCCCAAGTCGGCAGGGGCTACGAGTACCACGCCTATACGGAAGCGCGTTAGAACGTATACATGGAAAAAGAATTATTTAAAAAACTCTTTACCCGAAGAAGGCAGAGGATGCGATTTCCACGCATATACGGGAGCATTTACATGGTAAGATAATTATTTAAATAACTCTTTACCAGAAGAAGGCAGAGGATGCGTGTTCCACGCATATACGGGAACGCGCTTGACTTGTATGCATGGCAAATTAATAATTTAAGTAATGTTGAACCCCAAGTAGGCAGGGGATGCGAGTTCCCCGCGACTACGGGAGTGTGTTAGACGTGTATCTATGGCAAAATACTTATTTAAATACTTCATAACCCCAAGTCGGCAGGGGATACGAGTTCCCCGCGTTTAGGGGAGCACGTCAGATGTGTATACATGGCAAAACAATTATTTAAATAATTCTTAAACCCAAGAATGCATAGGATGCGAGTTCCACGCATATACGGGAGCCTGTTGGACATGTATACATGGCAGAAAAATTATTTAAATAACTCTTTACCCGAAAAAGGCAGAGGACGCGAGTTCCACGCGATTGCTCGAGTGCGTTAGAGAAGTATACATGGAAAATAATTATTTAAATAATTCATAACCCCAAGTAGGCAGGGGATACGCACATGCCCCGCATACTTGGGGTTAAGAGGTATTTAAATAATTATTTTGCCTTGTATTTATGTCTGTTGCGCTCCCGTATACGTCTGGTACTTCCATCCCCCGCCTACTTGGTGTAAAGAACTATTTAAATACTTCCTATCTAATGCGCTCTCGTATACGCGTGGAACTCGTATCCCTTGCCTTCTTGGGGTTAAGAGTTATTCAAATAAATATTTTGCCATGTATACATGTCTGTCGCGCTCCCAAATACTCATGGAACTCGCATCCCCTGCCTATTTGGGGTTAAAAATTACTTAAGTAATTATTTTGCCATGCATACATGTCTAACGTGCTGCCGTATATGCGTGGAACTAGCATCCTCTGCATTTTTGGGGTTAAGAATTATTTAAATAATTATTTTGCCATGTATACATGCCTGACGTGCCTCCAAATACGCGTGAAACTCGCATCTCCTGCCTACTTGGGGTTATGAATTATTTAAATAATTATTTGTCCATGTATACTCCTCTAACACTCTCCCGTATATGAGTGGATCTCGTATCCCCTGCCCACTAGGGGTTATGAATTATTTAAATAATTATTTTTCCATATATACTTCTCTATCGCGCTCCCTATACTCGTGGAACTCGTCACCCCTGCGTACTTGGGGTTATGAATTACTTAAATAATTATATTGCCATGCATACACGTCTAACCCGCTCCCGTATACTCATGGAACTCCCATCCCTTGCGTACTTGGGGTTAAGAGTTATTGAAATATAAATTAGTAAAAAACGGAAGCAATCTAAAACTTATTGGATAACTCTATTCTTCAGAAATACTATCTACTCCGTTCTACTCTTTGTACTCTTTTTTGCTACTCTTCCTAATACTCTTATACTCCATACTTCTCATTACAACTCTTTTATTTAGAGTAATAACCATGGTGTAGAAAAGAGGAGAAAGAGTTGGAAAAAGAGTTGACGACATAGAGGAAGAGTAATCAGTGAGTATTGCAGTCAGAAGCCCTTCACTGGAATACCTAGAAGGTCAATGAAAAGTTACTTTTTCTGGTGTGATCAATAACTCCTACCACACTAAACAACAAAAACGTAATATTATTTCAAACCTTGTGGATAGAGCGTTATTACTATCTGACCAATCTTTTCACAATAAGAATATTAAGTTAG
>JAPYZP010016828.1:0-10522 GCA_030522985.1 Torymus sinensis
AACAGTAGATATTCGTATACTATTCAAAAAGATTTCATGCAAAATCAATTCCTGAAGAGTTAGTTAACTACTATATTTATACTTATGAATAAAATGATGCAAACAAAATATTACGTACGAATTCAGCAATGGTTCTCTTGAGTATTGCGGTCATGCCTATTATGTAAAAACGAAAAGAGGGGGTTGGCGTGCCCAAGGCATACGCTGGGCCTATACGTTCGTTCAAAGTGATTCTTCTGTTATACTCACACAGCATGCTGATATATAAATTATAATTTGATTATAAATTAAAAACGTATTAAAGACGGCTTGCGTTAGAGTCAAAAATAAAAATAAAGAAATAAAAAAAATAAAATCAGCGCCACTCGCCGCTGCGGAACAGATGCGCGGATAAGTATAAAAGGCGGCGCGGCAGCCGCAGAGAGTCAGTCGGTTCGCGACGCTCCTCTGGGAAAGATGGGTAGTCCGGACTAGAGTTAAGTTGAATAAACTTAATGAAATAAAAGATAATTATTTGTCTTAATTATTTACTACCTTCCTTCCCTCCTCTTCCTATACCTATCCTTACAGGGTATGACTGTATAAGCCATCCCCTTCCTCCCCTTGCCTACAGTACAAACGATGACGCGACGGCCGCCGAAAGGGCGCCCCTCCACGGCGCGGCGGCTCGCGGAGCGGCAGGCAAAGAGCCAGCGCGCGCGCCGCAGCCAGCCAGTCGGCCCCGACGCCTGGTGCCGGACGGACCTTCCGTAGAGGAAGGTCCGAAAGGATAGGGACAACCGGGAAGGCTCGCCTGTAGAAGGCGAGTCAACCCGGGGGGGGGCGGTGCATCCGCACACCCTGAACATTCCTCCTCCATCCTCGATCCCCCTATGTCACGGCGACGTACACCTGTGCAAGGTGTGCTGATCCTCGTTAGTGCAGGTTTTCCCTCTTCATACCTTCCTAACTTCCTTACCCGGACGCTAGGGGGGGCGCCTCAAGTCCCTAACACGCGATGGTTTTTCTCGCGCCCAGTTATATAAGTCCGGGCGGAATCGAGGGAAACCATCCAGTGCTCTTCCACAGAGCACTTTCTCGCCTCCGTGCTTGAGCTAATGCCGAAGGCCAGAACAGAGGGAGAATTGCGTCGTCGGCAACGACGACGAGAGTGGCGGGAGGATCTCCGCGCCGAGCAGGCTGCCGAGAACCCCCTTCCTGCCACCACTCCTCCTCCTATTCCTGCTGCCACTCCGCGCAAAGCCGCGACCCCAGTAGCGAGCAGTAAGGAACGCTGGGGGGTCTCCGGGCTGACTGCGGAGAGGTTGGCGACCATTACCCTCCGGGAACTCCGCCAGAGAGCAGTCCCCGGGATCTTCCCCGCCACGAGGACGGAGGAGTTTTGGGGGGATGATCTGAGGGATCATCCCGTCCTAGAGGCCGTTTATTCCGGCCCGTCCTCGGGCGAGGAGGAAGAAGATCCGGAGACCGTGCTTCGGTTGGATATTTCCGAGGAAGAGTTCGGGTCGACTCCTCCCTCCCCACCACCGAAACGACTACGCAGCGTAGTCGTGGTGCCGGAGGGAAGTCGCCTGGCCACTCGACCTCGGTTGGTCCTGCCCGAGGCACGCCCGCCGCTGGCGGAGGTGAACGGGCGCCCATACCTTTCGTGAGCGCCTTCAACGGGAGCGTGCCGCAAGGCGCAAGATCGCCCGGCGAGCCAAGCGAGGGGACAGGGAGTGAAATCCTTCTCCTCCCGCATAAACAATCGGCCCTTTTCAGGGCCACCATAAAAATTCATAGACCCTCCCCCCTTTGAACACGAGGCCGCATAGGCCCCAGTGTATCAATGCTGCGTGCAGCGCAATATTGAACGGGGGGGGGGGGGGGATACTACCCCATTTATTATCAATGTAGAGAGAACAGGGAAGTTAACAAATCTTTTCTTGATCCAGCTTATGTGGGTAAGTTGTCTATTTCACAATATCCTAAAGGAATTACAGAAATTTTTGCGATTTCGAAAAGAAGGTGGCCATTCCAACCAACAATAAAAATTAGCTAATCAAATTTTAAGTGATACCATGTTCAGAATTAATAATTTAAAAACTTTTATTCCATATCATCACTACACGAGACAGGCTATTATTAGACAGGTACCAACAGAAATTTCTATGGAAGACATTGTAGTTAAAGGTGCTTCAGAAGGAAATGTCTCTCTTTTATCAGCTAGATTTAAAAGAAAAATTTTGGAGGCTAAAAATACCAAATATGTTCCTTTACTACAATTCTAATCAATTTTGATTCCAAAATTATTCCTAAATATATATTGATTCATTATGTGAGATATTCAACTGAGCCCTTTGAACCTAAACGAAGGCAATGCTACAAATGTTATAAATTTGGTCATGTAAGAAAATACTGTAACTCAAATAAGTCATATTTTGCTCATTGTGGAAATGCAGATCATAATATTGCGATACATTGTCCAGTTGCTAAGGAAGACAAACCTCCTTGTTGTCTTAATTGTAAAGATAATCACTTACCTACAGACATGCACTGGCCATTCAAAATGAAACAATATGAACTATTTGAGTTTGGTTTTTCGAAGAACATCTCTATTGATGAAGCCAGATTTATTATTAACCTTTTAGCTGCGGGGCTGGTCGATATATCGACCAGCAGTCAGGTCGGAGACTCTACCTGAGATATCCAGTGATTTAATGGATAAATTTCGCAGTTAAAAGGTTAAGAATAATAAAGATATTCACAATTTCACGCTTTCTAAATCTATACAAATCAGTGAATTGAACAGTTCAATTAATGTTAAAAACTCCTTTGAAAATTCTTCATTAAACTCATCTCAACCTAGTTTGCTGCAGAAGAGCATTAAATGCTTAAGAATCTTTCAATTTAATCCCATTCAATTAGAAATAAGAAATACGAAATTTTGAACAATTGCCATAATTTTGATATTTTAGTTTTAATTGAAACATGGCTCAAACCTAACATTAAATTCTTCCTTAAAGATTTTACTATTGTTGGAAACGATAGAATTTCTGATTCTGGAGGTGGAATCTGTATTTGTACTCGAAAAAGTTTAGTCTTTAACAAAATCGATTGTTTTGTAGATATTCCTAATGTTTTAGAATCTTTAAATATAATTTTATTTCCACAAACAAAAAATTAAATTTTAATATCCGCTATTTATAGACCACCTAACAATTCTTTCAATACTAATTTATGGAAATCATATTTGATAAATTGAATAATTTTATTTTAACAAACAATTCTAAATCTTTTATCTGTGGAGATTTCAATTGTCATAAATTAGGATGGTAAAAATGTATTTCAAATGATAATATAGGAGATCAATTACTTGAAAAAATTGATGCATTTGATTTAATTTTACTTAATAATGGTTCTAGAACATTTTTAGGGAATGATCCTAATTCAAATTCAAATTCAACCGTTGATCTCTCTTTTATTTCTTCTGATTTGTTTTGTAACTGTACTTGGTCGACTTTTGATGATTGATTATCTAGTGATCATCTTCCTATCATCACAAATATCATTCTTGATACAAATAATTCCTGTTTTCATGAAATTTCTAACAAAATTAGTTTTAAAAATGTAGATCTTTCTATTCTTCAAGATAAATTATGTTTAATCTCCGATAACATCAATGAGTACAATTTAGACTCCAAAAACATACAAGAAAAATTCTTAGTCCAATTAACTATATTATTTATACTAGAAATGTAAATAATCAGATAGAAAATACTTGTTATTTATTGCAGTTTGCTAATGATATAGCTATTGTTTGCATTGACAGTGATATCAATAAAGCCATTTCCTCAGTTCAGAAAAGCATTAATACTTTGTCGAAATTTTTCGAATCAAGAAATTTACTTCTATGCCCAGCTGAAACGAAACTATTAATTTTTACTAAAAAAGGAATTAATAAAAGTCTGTATAATATAAAGATTTATGATTCATTTGTTAAATCATCAAATTACGCTAAATATTTAGGTCTTATTATAGATGATAAATTATCATGGATTAATCATATTGACTATATAACTGGCAAATGCCGTAAAGTCAATAATGTCTTAAAATTTCTTACGGGTACTTGGTGGGGAGGTGACCCACAAACTCTTTTAAACATTTACAAAGCTTTAGTTAGGGGTGTTTTTGACTATGCTTCATTTATTTAAAATTGCAGTTTAAAAAAAACAATTAGCGTTAAATAGAATTCAATATGCATCCATTAGATTTGCTCTTGGATTTAGAAAATCCACTCCTATAAGAGTTCTCCATGCTGAATCTGGTGAAGCTCCCTTAAGTATTAGATCCCATTATTTAGCATGTAGATATATAGTCAAAATGAGAAGAACGACGTTGGCTCAGTGGTTAGCATGCTAGTCACGGAAACAACGTCGTTTTCGGGATCGTGGGTTCGATTCCCGGCGAAATCACTTGGATCTTTTTTCGAGCTGTTTTTCAGCGGAAAAAGTACTAAGACACCGGCTGCTTTAAGGTGGGTTTTTCCCAGGGATTTTCCCTTCAGCGGAATCCCAGGTTTTCCCTTGCCTTTCAGGCGAAATCCTGGGCGAATGCGAAGCAGTGGTAGGGAAATAAGCAAGGTCGGTAAGGTAGGTAGGCCGATCCGATGCCCTAGGCAGGGACCACCGGCCTTACCGGCGGGGAGCTGGTCCTGAAATATGGGCCTTCTCCGGAAAGGCTTACCCCTAGAAGACGGACCCGATGCCCCTCCCTCCGGGGGCAGAGAGTGTTGGCTTAACCAACACGGTGTGCGACTGAAATATGTCCTCACCTGAAATGTCTTCCAGGAGGGTTAAGTTTGGTAGGATAATTATGAGATGGAAAAACAGTGAGGTATTAGATTGGGCACTAACTTTCACACCAAGATGGTGGGAGGCCCCTGCCAGCTGAGCCATAAGAGGCTGCGGCGCTAATAGGAAAAAAAAAATAATGTTGTCAAAATGAGTGCAAATTTTAACAATTCTCTTTTTGAAGTTTTAGAAAAGTTGTTGGATTCTACTAGAAATCGTGATAAATATAAAATTAAATCAAAATTTCAAATTTTATCTGCATACATACAAATTTATTTTAAAAAAAAGTTTATTTACAAATCCGATATTGTTGTTCCGTACAACTTTGATTATGGCTCTGCAACTTATGTTCCCAATATTGGTTTTGAGGGTGGTATCACTATAAAGCACTCTACCAATTCGAATTCTGAATTCAATAGAATTTTTATAAATGAGTTGAATACACACTGTAACTTCTATACTGATGCATCGAAAACTTCTGAAAGTAACTATGTTAGCTTTGCAATTTTCTCTTCGGATTGGACTAATGATTTACAAATTCAAAATAAAATAACATCTTACTGTTCTATTTTTACAGCTGAAGCTTTTGCTATTTATTATGCAATTAAATTTATTTTAGACAACAATTTATCTCCTTGTTGAATCTACACTGATTCTAAAAGTGTTCTTGAATCTTTATTATCATCTCTTTATGTTAAAAATACTTCATTTATTAAATTTGAAATTTAAAAAATCTTATGTAAAGCCTCAGAAAATGGGATATTAATTTTTCTAAAATGGGTTCCCTCCCATTTAGGAATTATTGGAAATGAGCGAGTAGATATTTTGGCAAACGGTGCTTTTAGATCTGGTAATTTAATTTCATATCCAGGTATTCCTTTTTCAAACCTTTATCAATACATTAATTCAAATTGTAAGAAAAAATAAAAAATTTTTTAAAAAACCCATTAGCTAACACTGGCATTTACTATTTTTAAAATTTTAATAATTTTAATACCAAAGCTTGGTTCTATCATAGTTCATTATCAAGATTTCATATTGCTTCTATCTGTAGACTTCGAACCATTATTCATTAAATTATAGCTTACACAGAAAAAATATTGTTTACTCTGAATTTGGCTCTTCTTGTCCTTTTCAAATTGAAAATATTCATCACGTTTTATTCGATTGCACTAAATATAATATTGAAAGAATTTCCCTTATTCATGCACTTTCTAAAAAAAAATCTATCCTCAATCGAAAATCTTTTACAAAAAACAAATAGTCGTAGTTGTAAAATTATAATTGAATTTTTAAAAAAATGCAATCTTTTTATTTAATATTTAATTCGTTGTTTTTTATTTATTTATTTTTTCTCTTTATAGGAACTCATTCACTCATCCTTACTTTCCATTTATAATCCCTTTTTCCTTTTTTTTCCCTTTTTTTCCTTTCCTTTCTACTCTTCCTTATAATAGGGAGTCAAGTTCAAGTAAATAGTTAATTTGAAAAATGGAACTCCACAGATTACTGCGCCATCTATATATACACTTGCTTCTGGCCTAAGTACTATATACTGTGCTCAGCAGTATAACGCGAGGCTATTTATTAGAAGAAGAAGAAGAAGAAGAAATTGGGACGGAGCACTCAGAGCGGGCGTAAGCAGATTAAGTTTGCTTTACTCGAAGTATAAAAGTTGCAGTGAAGATGTGATGACATTAATAATATGCAAAAATTCGTTTTAGCAACGACGGAGAAATAATTAGATAAGTATTATTTATTATTTAAATTATTTTTTATATTTGAATAATTCTGAAAGGAATAAAATACTTTTGAATAATTATTCAAATAATCAAAAATTCTTCCACAAATATAAATGAATTTTTTTACCTAGATACTTTATGTGTATTTTTTTGTATTTCAGAAGATTGTAGGCAGTCGTAATGCATATATGGACCAAAGAAGTATATACTAAAGTTTATATTCAAACCAGACATCAAGAAGACAATAAGGACGTGCATTAAGTTTACAGCTGTCCTCAACGATCAAGATTCCTAAATAGTTATAAAATAGTTTTGTGGATAGTCAAGAAGAAAATATTAAAAACAAGAGGGATAGCATGTAAATCAAATCAATCACCAAGTGCAGTTGCGGTGTCTACTAATTACAGTGAAAAGTGATTTTATACTCTGTGCTGCGTTAGAACAAAATTTATAAATGAATTTAAAAAAATCATAAGTGATGCAGCATAATCGTCCACAACTTCTGACTTAGATCTAGCTTTAATGTGCCAGTCTTTGTCTTTACATTTTGTTTTAAGTAGAAGAACGTAAATCACATGTACAATATGTTCTATGTGCGCTTTATATTATGGTTTGGTACAAATACCAATATTTTTTTAGTGACTAATTAGTGTTTTATAGTGTGTTAATATTTGACGTATCAAATAAAATAACTTAGGTATTTATTTTAAATTACAAGTATAGTATTAAAAATATTTAGTAAATATAGTACAATATTGTGCAAATGGATGATGGTTTTCTCGCATAGTATTTCTAAAGTATGTTTAAAAAATCGATTAAACATAATTTTGAAAACAATAAGAGACTATAACTCTAAAACAAAATATCAGAAGAAGATACTTTTAATGTATTAAATATCTTCAATCTATCAAACTTGTAAATGTATTTTTGCTTTTAATAATGATCAGAAATCCTTTAAGGTGATGTGCTTACCGACATAATTTTAGAATGTCTATATCCTTTGCAAAGAATAATAGAATCGCTAAAAAAAAATTGAGTATAGTATTTACATATACGGAGCGCTTGACGTTCGTATTTTTCCAAAAAAATCATGAGAATTTATTTAATTAAATAAAAACCGTACATCACTCAAAAATTTTTGAACATAGTGTTTACGTGTACGGAGCGCTTGACGTTCATCTTTTTCCAAATAAACGTTTGAATCTTGATTTAAAAAATATTGAAATTAGGGTTTCACATCCCCTTAAATCTGTCAAGACGCAACTGTAGATAAGTCTTATCGTTCCTATCTTCCATTCTCTCGGCACCTCCCCTCCATGCCAGATATCGTTCAACACCTTCGTCAGGTCTTCTATCAGTTCCTCCTCCCCAAATCTCCACGCCTCATTCGTTATCTGGTCCTGTCCTGCTGTCTTCTTCTTCTTGAGTTTCCCAATTGTCTCTCTTACTTCTTCCTCCGTGATGTCCTGTCCTCTCTCGCCTTCCTCTACCTCTGCCTGTGTTCTTTCCTCCCTCTCTGCCGCCGTCTCTTCCACTGTTCCTTTGTGATCTCCGACTCCATCCCCAATCCTTTCCATTTGTTGGCACTTACTGCCTTCCAGAACCGCTTCATGCCCTTGTCTTTCTCTATCTCCTCCAGCCATTCTTTCCATTTACTTCTCTTCTTGCTCTCTATGAAGTTTCTGTAGTCCCTTCTACTCCTCCTCCAATCCTCTTCTTTAATTTCTCTTTTTCTCATTACTATCAGCGTTCTATGCAGATCTCCCTTCTTCCTATGGCACTCCGCATCCCACCATTTTTCCTCGTAGTCCTCCTCATTCCTGTTCGTTATTTCCACTCTCGGTAGCGCCTGTGAGACCTTCTCCCTTAGCTCCTTCCAGGTCCCCGCTCTTGTATATCCATTTAACTTCCTGCGGAACTCTCTTATGCCTTCTTCGTCCCATCTTATAACCAGTTTCGTTCCTTTCACCTTTCCTTCACCTTCCTTCCTTACTTCCTCTCCGTCCCATTCTAACCGTTGCTCCAGCGGAAGGTGGTCTGCCTTGATCCTGCTACCGATCGCCATCTCCACTATTCTTTCCCTGCCCGCCTCTTTTCTTACCGTATAATCGATGGTAGAGCGTCCCCTTTGACCTATCTGCGTCCACTCTCCTTCCTCATCGCCGTTCGTTGCACCATTCCCTATACCTAGGCCTTGCTCCTCCATACATCTCACCAGTTCTTTCCCTTCCTCGTTCAGCATCTTGTCCTTGCGCTTCCTCTCCTCCTTGACTGCTTCACTGTCCCACAGCCCCCCTTCCTCTGCCGTTCTCGCGTTGAAGTCTCCGTTGAAGTCTCCGTTGATTATTATTGGTCCCTCCTTATTGCTCTCCACCCAGTCTTCTATTACCTTGCAATTCTTTTTTCTACTGTGTCTCATGTAGGACCCCCATGTCCATACCTCGTCTTTTTTCATCCTCCTCCTTCTTCATCTTTGCCGCACCTGCTACATTTCAGAACAATGTTTTAATCCCTTTGCCTTTACCTTCTTTTCCCCTTTCCTGCTTTCGTTCTTCTCCTCCCCTTGATTCTGCATCCTCATTTTTGTCCTCCTTCTCCCCCTTTGCGACCGTTGGCTTCCTGTAGCTTGATCTCTCCGTCGAGAAACCACCTTGCCTTTCGTTCGCTCCATGTCGACGTCCCCTCCGCCGTTCTCACCTTCCTCAGTCCTATGGCCTTCGCCTTCAGTCCATGTCCTCTCAGCTCCGCCGCCTTGTTCTATACTCTGCTTCTGTTCTTCCTTTCCATCCAAGTTAAATCGTTCTTGATAAATAGTTCTTTCTCGCCCAGCTTCTGCTTGTTTCCGACAATCTCTTTTTTTTTCTCTGTCGCTCCCGCACTGGGCCCCCAAAATAAATCTCGCCGTCTTCGTCCTCACTCTCCATACCTTTGCAATTTTCGCCTCTACCTCTATCTCTTTCCTCAGCCACTCCGTCACATCCTCGCTACTGTACCTTTTATTGCTTTCCAGCCCTATTATAATCAGGTTGTTCTTTCTTCTCTCTCTCTCTCTCTCTCTCTCCTTCTCCTCCGTTACCCATTCCAAATCTTTCCGGTTTCTCCCTTCTTGTCTTCTCTCCTGCCCCCTGTCATTATCGCACCACTTTCTTCTCCCACCGTCGCCTTGTCCTCTCTTACTTCGATATCCGTCCTGCATTTCTTCAGCTCCTCTACCTCTCTCTCCTTATCGTCTCATCGCCTGGGTTCTGCATCGCCTCCTTCCCTTTCCATTCCTCCATCTCGTTCCTTATCGCTTTCATTTCCTTGCTCATATTCTCTAGCTCCTCATTCACGCCGTTCTTCCATCTCTCATAGCTCTCCTCGAGGTACTTATTCATGTCCTCGAACCCCTTTCTTATCTCTTCGTTGCCCTGCTTGTCTATACTTACCTTCTCCTCTTCCAAGTCCTGTGCCCTCCTTCTGTAGTCAGTTCAGTTGATTAAAAGTTAATATTGATAAAGAAGGCTCGTTTACAACTATTGGCTTCTATTAAGGTTTAGACGGCAAGAGTTTCGCAAAAATATAGGACCATAAATAAGATCAATTAAAATAGCCAATGCCAAAGGAAGAAATAGTTTAGTGACTGATTAGTGTTTTATAGTATGTTATAATATTTGACATATTCTCAATGAAACAAATAAAACAGCTTAGGTACTTTTATTTTAAATTACAAGAATAGCATTAAAAATATATAGTAAATACAATATAATATTATCCAAACGGATGGTGGTTCTCTCGCATAATATTTCTAAAGTAAGTTAAAAAAAAAATTTAATAAAATCGATTAAAAATAATTTTAAAAACCATAAGAGAAAAGTGCCAACTCGTTATTTCGGTAAGAATAGTACCAACTCGTTATTTCGGTAAGAAAAATGCCAACTCGTTAATAACGTTAATACGAGTTGGCAT
>JAPYZP010016991.1:0-14599 GCA_030522985.1 Torymus sinensis
TTATGACTGTGTTTTGGAGCTCATTTAGAACCGGTAAAAAAATTTTGAGCAATTTTGAAATTTTGACGGGGACAGTTGACGTGAAACGTCCCATATGTATCTGAATAAATCACGCGTAATATTTCGCCATACAAACATGCCCGCCGTTACGAAAAAGAGCAAATAAAATTTGTGCACACCGCGCGCGCTAAATTCCCTTTTTTTCATTATGAAATTCTTTCAGCTCCGCGTAGCTTAATATTTAGCAAAGTGTCTTTTTTTTATTTATTATTTTTTTTTAACGAAAATGTTTATCCTGCAATTTTAATTATGCCGTTATGCAATTTTAATTATTATGCCGCGAGCTTACGTCTGTGTTTATCAAATCCACCGGGAAAACTCCCAAAACGAGATTTCGAATTATTCGCCCCCGTCAAAATAATACCATTAGAAAGTTTTCGCAGATCTCTGTAAACTTCGGTTCCCTCGCATAAGTCTAACGCGATTATTTTCATTTTTGCGGTGGAATATGTATGCGGCGCGCAAAAGCTTTGTTCGCCGGCTGAATTTTAACCGCCGACGGCACGGCGCTCGCGCGATGAAAGAAAAGCGCCTTTTGAAAATTTTACACTTGCAAATTGCTCAATGGAGCGCGTACACGCGCGCGCGTTCGTTAAAGGGTAAAAATAACGTTAGCGAAAATTGACGGAAGGCCGCGAGCGGCGTCACAAAATTGTATAAACGACGATTTTGTGTTTTTTTTAAACATGATCATGTCATAATTGCTCGTTAGCTCGTACTCTGACGCTTTGTTATTATATTATCCATAAATTATAAGCGCTTCGCTAAAGTCATTATAAATCTCTTTCATTATCCCGCTCATTTCGCGAAACCCCGCACTCACATTCTCCCCCCGTCATATATCCACTTTCCTTCATCACAAGGCAACTACACACGCCATAACCTACAGGCCCTGAAAACAGATCGCGCGACCGGATTTAAATGTCATTAGCGTCACGCTCCTGTCCCCTATTAACCCACGTATAAACCCCCCCGTACTCACGACCCCCTTAAAACACCGAAAGAGAGCCCGAGTGAAAATCCATTTCGCGCCGTAAAGTTCGTCCTGGGTAGAGAAAAAAAGGGGACATTACTTTATTACAAGCGGCGATAAATCGCGAATGTAAAGTAGCGATTTTTAGTGCCGCGCACGAAGTCGAGTGAGTGAGTGAGAGGAGGGAGAGAGAGAGAGAGAGAGAGAGAGTATTTTTACGCGCGTACGTGTTTTCGCGATTCCGCACGTCCGGCATTTACGGCTGACCATACGAGAGAGCCGGCAGCCTCTGCTCTTCTATTTATCCCTCGCTCCTTCGCTATTAAACTTTTTCTCTCCTTCTTTCTCTCTTCTCTTACCCTTCGTCGTCGTCGTCTGCTGAATTCCCGATATCGCCGGCCGGAGGCGTGGCCACGCGCCCGCGTCTGCTCCATATATACATCTCCATAATATAAAAGAAGAGGAAGAGACTTAGCCGCGTCGCTCAGCTTTCGTACTTCCTTAACGCACGTTTGCATCTTATAGTCGCGCATCTTCTATTGTCGCGTGCTCTCGCTCTATATATATGTAGCTTCTGTTCTAGCATCCTTCTTCGATCTTTCACTCGCTATATTAGGATGCTCGCCTGCACCCAATCGGGGAATTCGATCGGGGAAGCTTGCAGGACTCGCCGCCACGGGGCGCGGCAGCGTCGAGCCGCCCCTCTCGGGTAAACACTAGACGCGCGGTCGGCGCGGACCTTATTCGTCTCGGCCGAGGGGAAAACAATTCTTGAGAGAGTGAGGATAAACAGGCGGAGAGAGATTTAAATAGCGATAAGGGTAACAGAGGAGAATGATTGAAGAAGGATGGAGAGGTGGAGTGTAGTCGGAAAGATTGGACGCTGCCGCCGCGTGGATGGATTAGGGGCTAACCGGGTGAAAGTTGAATGAAACAGAAGTTAGCGGCGGCTCGTTGGTCCATAATGAATGGGACGTGCGTCGCGCTGATTGCGCTCAGTCGCGCCTCTACTCCCGGTGAACGGCTCGTAAACGTTTCTGATTCGAGTCGTGAGCGCTGGTTTTTCGGATGCTGCTGCTGCGGACCGGACGTGTTGAAGAGTGGAAGGGGTGAAAGTGGTTTCTTCAGAATTAAAGGGCGTGAAGTGTCAATTATGTTTCAAGTGTGGAAAAGAGTTGTGATGAGTGATAATTTTCAATTTTTAGTCATTACAGTTTCGGTTTACAAATCGCTATACTATGATGAAATCTCTTAAACTATATAATTCTGTGTATAATTATGCAGAGGAAGAATTTCTATTAGAAAATGTTGGGTTATTATTAATTGTTAATTTTTATAATTACTACAGAGAAATTGGAATGAGTCTTTTACTTTAGTAATTTTCCGTAGAAAATATTACACATTTTTTTTTTCATGTAATTGGAATATTTCAAGCATTAACTGTAACGTATTAAGTATGCGTAAAACATACGTCGCGATACACTTTTAAAGCAATATAAAATTTAAAATAGTCATGTCGGTTATTATTACTATCATTAGAATTTATTATTATTATTATTATTATTATTATTATTATTATTATTATTATTTAGAAAAATATAAATGTGTAAACGCTAAAAATGAAATGATAACAATGTGTTTCTTTGTCTGTGAGGAATTCCATACGTTATTTGTACTATGCATTAAAGCTACAGTATTACACGGCATAAGGTGCAGCCAGAGAGAAACAAGAAAATAGCGCGAGTGAGGAGAAATTTGATACGGAGAAAAAAACGCGGAGACAAGAGAGAGAGAGAGAGAGAGAGAGAGAGAGAGAGAGAGAGAGAGAGAGGGGGGGAGAGAGAGAGAGAGAGAGAGAGAGAGAGAGAGAGAGAGAGAGAGAGAGATGCAAGGAAAAATGAACTACCGGGGGTAAGAAATACAGAAAGAGGGGTTAGCGTGAACGCGAACGCAATAAATAGAAGCACGTGAGCTTGGAGTGGAGGAGGCGGGGGAAAGAAAAAGAAGAAGATTTTCGAATTGATAAGATTAAAAAGAAACGGGAGAAGGATAAAAGTCATGCGCAGTCGTGAGTAGCGCTATCGCGGTGGTGAGCGAAAAAGGATAGTGCGGCGAGAGAGACGTCGCAAAACGTGTCTATACCGCACTTCGCGATAGAGCTAATCCAGATTATAATGTACCTGTAAAAAGTTGTGAGGTTCAAAGAGAAAATATTATACATTTTCTTCTAATTACATTTTAACGGCACATCGAGGTGTATATTCTTTAATCATGCAGTTTGATTATTTATTTATATACCTAACAGGAATTACAAATTATTCAGGTCATGCCCATATTATTTTGATTTTGCATGGTCGTTACAGAATGATTGAATATTATAATATTCAATGATCGATTACTTTGATTGAATAACCTTGCATAATAATTAACCAACTATTCGCGGGTCGACGTACTGTAAAATACCGCAATCAATACTCCTCTATACACGTCGATATACATCTTCTATAAAATACGATCTCGGGAACAAGAAATGACTAATTTTACCTAACAAAATACGTATACAAGTAAATTGCAATCCGCAGGCTCATTCGTAGCAGTCGTCTATATATAAGTCGTCGGCGACGAGAGCTGACACAAGAGACGACGCGAGAGTTGCTATTTTGATCACGTATTGTTGCCGTTCCATTCGCGTGCGTGATTGGCCGAGTCTCGCCTTTCGCTCTGTAATATTTATATTTCGACATTTCTACCTCGTAGCTCGCCATATCCATCCACCCGTCCATACATACATACAATACGTATAATATACAGACAAGCGCGCTTTTGTTCTTAGCGCGGCGCTTTCCATCAAGTATCCATTGCAGACGGGCTTCGTATACCGCAGGAAGAATGAGTATACGGTCTGCAGGCGCAGATCCATTTTCTTCTTTCAATTTACATAAGTGACTTCAGTGCATTTTGGTAACCTAGAACCATTTGAGGTTAGATCGAAATTTTGGAGGTTATACTCTAAGTCGTGAGGAGTCATGAGAGCATATCAGGAGCACTGGTGTACTAAATGTATAAAAAACGTTGTCCTTTGTTTTGGTACGGCTGACTGCCGTACCAAAACAAAGGACAACGTTTTTTATAATAATAATTCGCCTAATTTTTCGCTGCGCTAGTGTAGTGCAGAAAAATAAAGACAGCAGACGTCTTAACGGTTTAGGACGCCAGCTCTCCTGAATTCGGTAGAGCTGCTGCGCGAGCAAACGGTGCGTCTGCTGTAAGTAACTCGGTACGAGAGTGATCCCGAGATTCTCTCAGTGTACCGACGCGTGGGCTAATACCTTCGACGTTTGCCGTAACATCTAACCACACCCTGTCCGATTCGTCGTCAAGCCTTATTGCCTCGTCGTCAATTAAATCGCAAACTCAGAGCCAATTGAGTCCTAACAGTGCCACTAATATGTCAACCGTATCAAATCCCGCTACACTTCCTCTCAACTCGAGTCAAATGTCACTGTGTGACAGAACACGCAACTCGACTTGGTACTCTAGAGCAAAGGCTGACCATACACGGTGGCAAGAACTCAATGATTATAAGGAATTGCAACGCGCTATCCCGCGTCCCGAGTTAATAATAAATGGATTCCATCATCGTCTTCTGAGCCCCTCGAGGAGTCCCTTCTCAATATTTCGCACAACTTGCTTGATTGCCTTGGTCTGCAAGTATTGAAGTCTGAGATCGCAACGTTACGATTGTTCGAGACATTGGATACTACAGGCACTTTCACACAAGTACCAATAAATATTGCGAATCGCCATTCACCTCCAGAGTTTAAATTGGTAGTTTATTAGGTTAAAAAAGCGCGACATCGCAATGCAAATCCTCGAGGCCAAAAAAAGAACGTGGTAAGGTAGTTTTTTTTCAAATATGGTACCAAGTGGCCAGGCTACAGACATAACAACAATCTTTAAAATGTTACCACGGTACACTTATCGGCTGTGTCATATGGCAAGGGAACGTGCAAATGAGCATGGTTACAAACATGTTTGGGTTTCGGGTGGTATTGGTCCGCAAAAATGACAACTCCGAAATATTTTCGGTGTTGAGTTGGGCTGATTTATCTAATATTAAGTAGATTAGTAGACGGTTTGAATAATAAAACCAGATGTCATTCTTTAGTTGTTAATATCTATTATTTCTTAAGTTAATGCCCATGTAAATGCAAACTCACTGAGCACAATATTGATAATCTGTTCTATTCGCTAATGTTATCTCTCTAAATTAGAGTATAAAATCTAGGATGTACGACTGTAACTGCGTTTTACCTATAGATTAGAGAGAAAATCGATGTTTCATATTGTTCATTCTTATGTAATTATCTTATTGTACAATTATTTTAAAAATATTCATTACCATTGTACA
The DNA here is from genome assembly GCA_030522985.1 of Torymus sinensis. Lineage (NCBI taxonomy): Eukaryota > Metazoa > Arthropoda > Insecta > Hymenoptera > Torymidae > Torymus > Torymus sinensis. The sequence goes on from JAPYZP010016991.1 coordinate 5,445, forward strand.
CTGCTATAAGGTCTTTACGACCACAGCAGAAATAAACAAATTTCTCTCTCTCTCTCTCTCTCTCTCTCTCTCTCTCTCTCTCTCTCTCTCTCTCTCTCTCTCTCTCTCTCTCTCTCTCTCCCTCTCCCCCTCTCTTTTTTAAATTCTCTTTTGATACGCGTGCAGAAGGGAGGGAGGCAGGAGATAAAGAGATGAACTAGGAGCTGCGATAAGGTGAACGAGAGAGAAACGAGAGACGTGCGTGCAGCGTGTGCGAGACAAGAAACTATACAGGCGAAGAATGAGCTCGAGGGAAAGATATGCCCGCAGGACAATGGTGAAAAGAATCCACAAGGACGCTACACAAAGAAAAGGCTTTTCAAATTAAAAATTTAAAATAAAAATAAAATATTCGCTAAACACCACGTAGTACGTTGTTCCACCAATGATTCCCGTGGAAATCGCGATATCGCGCGTATATGAGCAATTCTACGAAAAGTCGGACACTTCTCGGCTCGAAAATGGGAATATTGGATTTTTTGATGGCACGCTCGCCGGACCAAGTTTTTTTTGGCGTTGGTTAGTGCATTGCGAGTGCAAACAGGAAGGGTATAGCAATTCAACAAGAAACAGTTACGGGCCAATTACTGAAACTTACTTTTTTAACGGTTTTGTCCATGCAATGTTTATCTAGGCCTATGTAATTATATTTACGAGAACTTTCCGACTTCTCGTAGAATTTGTGTAATATAGTAAACACTATTTTGCAATCCGAAATCGCCTGCCGGAATCGTGACTGGAGTTAACCGAGTGATATATTTAAAAAGGGCCATATCAGCGTCTGGTGCGGATGCAGCTCGGAAATAATATGTACATATATGAGGGGAGGTGAATCGAAAATCGAAAGGCTGGGCGATTCGACGTACGATGCAATTCTGGAAAGAGAATTTAAATCTGGACGGTGCGACGAGAGGTTGGAGGGGCGGGAGGGGCGGGGGGTATGCATGAAAAACCGCGCGTCGAAGTTTCCCTTGCTCGTTCGTTCGATCGCTCGGCTCGGAAAAGAACATGTTGAACTTTTTTTTTGATGGAGGGGGGGGGGGGGGGCGGTTGGGGTTTTATGGTTTGGATATTGCACGATTGTTTTGGTTAGATTGGGAATCGATTTGTCTATACTGTTACTGGGATGATGGATGAAAAACGTTATAGAACTCGGAATGACAATTAACAGTTTTGTAGGATTTAAAAAAACTTATATTTTGATAGATATTACGAGGATACAATTAGAAATTCGAATAACTATATGGCAGTTACAGGAATATACGAAAATCACAGCCGGCGCGTCTAAAACGAAAATATAATCCAGCGCGATCACTCTCCAATTACCTTAATTCAACACTTTGCGAGTGTGGCTAATTTTCCGCGGTGGTTTTTAGTCACGATAATTCAGCAGCATAAGCGCTACAAGTTATATAGTCATCATCGTGAAAGCAGCAGCAGTAGCAGCAGTAGCCCCGCGGCAATCAGCCTCCACTTATAAACACCCCCGCGCGGAATAATTCGTGTCAGCCCGAAAAACCTCGCATTATTACCACCTCGGTCAACCGAGACCTCCTTCACCTCACCGGCTCCTCTCACAACTAAATATTCCACGCCCCCTCTCTATCCACCTCCTCCTCCTCCTCCTCCTCGTCTCTGTCTCTTCCCCTCAGCCTCAAAACAAAAACAGCCCAACAACCCACTCTTCGCGCGTCCCGCTCGTAAAAATTGCAACACTACACTACCAACGCTTCACCTCTCTCAACGTATATACCTAGCCTATACCTACCCGGCCGTCGCCACGTCTTTTTTGCGTCGGCTGCGGCGGCGCACGAAAAACGAAAAGCCGGCCAGCTTGGCAGGGAGGGGGAGGGGGGGGGGGGCAAAAGCCAGACGCGCGTTCGCTTGCTGCACGGGAGCGACAAGGACAGTCTATATCTCGCGCAGCAGTAGTAGTAGCAGCAGCAGCAGAGCGCTGATGGCAAAGAGAAGGAGGGAGAGCTCGGCCCGGAGGGTGGAACGGCCGCGCGGTGCGTTCACCCCGCGCTCGCGCTGCGCATGTCTCGTCGCGCTCTCTCTCTCTCTCTCCCTCCGAGTTTCGTGCGGCTGGCTGGCTGGCTAGCGCGGGGGTGTATAGTAGGAGAGTGCGCGTACGCGCGAGGACGAGGACAGAGTGTCGGCTCGCGCGCTCGCGCGTCCGCTGCCTGTGTATACGTGTGCGTGGCGAGAACGAGAGAGAGAGGGGAAGAGAGCTGTCTGTCGCCCGACAAGAAAGAGAGAGAGAGAGAGAGAGGCGAGAGAATATAAGTTTGTGTCAGGTGTGTACGCGCATATAGGGTTGCTGGATACGTGCTGATATATATACCGTGGGAGATAAGAGAGCCCGATGGAGTATCGAGGAGAAAGTGGGTGTGACGAAGGACTCGCGCGAGCTGCAGGCTCTGAATGAAGCCGTGTGTCGCTGGTGGCCACCGCCACCGCTGATGTCTCTCACGTGTTCTCTCCCGCACACACGGCTGCTCGGCCGGTCGGGCAGACTGCGCCTCGGCGTGGGCGTTTTTTTCTTCTTCGTATAATACATATATATACACATACATATAAAGCAGGTTACCATAGCGGCGGTGTTGTTTATCGTTGCGTATGTAACACGTGTATAGGGAGTGAGTGCGCGAAGAAGCCAAGTAGTAGACGTACACGCATGTGACGGCGCGCTCTCACGTGCGCCGAGTGTATTTCTCACCCGGGAGAGACAGAGAGAGAGAGAGAGGGAGGGAGGGAGCGAGAAAAAGTGCCTGCACGCCTGCGCTGAAAAATCGCCGAGAGATAGGAGAGAGAGAGAGAGAGAGAGAGAGAGAGAGGGACGTCGGACGCGTTGATTCCCATCTCTCACTCTCGAGATAAAGCCAGCCAAGCTGCCAGCTGGCCTTGCGGGACTTCCCGAGATACCGCCGTCGCCGTGAGCGAGAGGCAGAGAACCGTATAGTGTATATATACAGACGGCGGCGCGCAGGGCCGTACACGTGACTCCCCGGCGCCCGTGTCCCATAGCAGCGCCAAAGTTCCATCGACTGCGACGACGGGCTGCTGGTGGTGGTGGAGGGGTGAAGAGGAGAGACAACAAGTGGATTCGGACGGGCCAGCGTGTCAGAGCGAGAGATAAAAAGCGAAAGGCTGTGTGTGTGTGTGTGCGCGTGTACATGTGGGCGAGACTGTGCATCAGAAGGGCAGGTGAGAGAGTGCGTGTGCGCGAAGACATCGCCCCGCCCCACGCGCGAGTCGCGCCGGCGCTCCTCTCTCAGTGCGAGCTCCGGTGCTGCCTCGTGCGCTCCTCTCGCGCTGCTGCGCCTGTGCTGCTGCTGGAGCCTCGCGGGAAAGGTGTGCTGTGCGAATTGCCGTGAGTGCACTACTAGCTGATGCTATTTGGAATTGAAGAATAAGGAGGTGGACGCGCGTTCGCGTAAAGGAGGAGCTGGCGGAAAAGTGAGGAGGTAGTGAGCAGAAGTGTGTGGAACGTAGAAGTTGAAGAAGAAGAAGAAGAAGAAGTCACGTGGCAGGGGTTAACAAAGTGTATATATGTGCGCGGTGTGCAGTGTGCTCGTTCCGTCTGTATATGCCTCGGTATAACCAGTGCGCGGGTGAGTGTCCGTCTGTGCGAGCCGCGCGCGACTGTAGCCGGAGGAGGAGGAGGAGGAGGAGGCGGGAGAGAGAACCACACCTTTCGAGAAAGAGATAGAGAGAGAGAGAGAGAGAGAGAGGCATGGGACCATCGGCTGGCCACGGCGGCGGCGGCTGCTGCTGCTGCGACCACGCTCCTCTCTTCCCCTCCCGACGCGGCGGCGAGTACTAGCCGCTGTGCCACCAACCCCCAGGCCCCTCGAGGTGCACTGCCTCTCGCTGGATAGAAAGGTGAGCAAGAGGGAAAGGAAAGGATTGTAACGAGGGTCAAGTGTTGGAAGTAGGGGGTATGTGACGAGAGGTGGTAGTGGCCTGTGCAGCCCTTGAAACACGCGAACGCGTGCCCGTGCTAATTGATCGATAGAGCGTGGGGGGGCAACCGCGGGGGTCGTTAAATTTTGCGCTAACTGGAGATGAGCGTGAGGAAGGGTAGAGGACGATAGTTGGCTTTAAAGGATGGGATTTTTTTTTATGGTTATCAGGGAAATTGGGGGGGGGGGGGGGATGTAAGAATGGGTGGCTAAGATGGGTACTTGCAATGTTGAAGAACATGTGTTCTTATAGGGATGGCAATAAGTATAGTAGATAAGAATATGAAGATTTAGAAGACTCTTGTTGGTTCTTGTTTGGATTTATGGCGAGATAATAGGGCGTTAACAGGATACGATATGGGAATAGGATAACACTGGATTGCCTAGATCTTTCTGATACGGATGATTTTGAGAGCGAGTTTCGTGGATGGAAGTAGATAAGACTGGTTTCAGTCAGACATTGATGCTAGATACAAGCTTTATTTATTTCAATAAGGGACAAAATGATGGGTTGCAAAAGTAAACGTAAGGTTTTCTTTATTATTTTTTTATGGTGTACGTATGCACACAGTCGAAGATGTGATAGATTTATGTTGATTAATATTGCTTCACTATAAACTCGATTAAGCGGAAGAATGGTAAGAAAAGGTCTGCATTCGTGCGTTTCTCGTTCAACTGAACACGGCGAAAGAATTAAACTTATGTTGAATTAGCGGGCAACAAGCTTTAATACGCACAAAGCATGGCGATTCATAAAAATGAAAACATTAAACGTAATAATACTAACTAATAAAACTGCTCCGACAATCGCGAACAAAATGAACTGAATCACCGCGCATTTTTTTTACAATCGTTTGTTCACATGGTATAATGTAAAAAACGATATCACATAATAATAGGATTCATAAAGTAACAAAAAAAAATTTTTTCAACGAAATTTCAATATTGCAAAAGTAGATATCGCCAATCAAAAAAGAATTAAACTATCAATGATAAAATTTTTTATTTTTGATCTGATTCAAAATTGGAAGGGCTCATTTTGTTCCTTGTGAAATTTCATAGGGAGTCAACGATATCAAAATTGAAAAAATTTCAAAATTTGCGAAGATACAACTATTTGTTTAACGAAACAGTCTAAAAAGTTTACACGAATCTATAAACAAGTGGATGTATCTTTGCATGTTTTGAAAATTTTTGAATTTTGATATCGTTGACTCCCTATGAAATTACACAAGGAACAAGATGAGCCCTTCCAATTTTGAATCTGATCAAAAATAAAAAAGATTATCATTGATAGTTGAATTATTGTTAATTGGCGATATCTACTTTTGCAATATCGAAATTTCGTTGAAAAATTTTTTTTTTGTTACTTCATGAATCATATTATTATGTGATATCGTTTTTTACATTATACCATGTGAACAAATGATTGTAAAAAAAGGTTATTAATCTTCCCAATTAACGCGGTGAAGCCACCTTAAGGAAAAAATTGATATATTTTATATGAAAGGACACGCGAAAGCGCTTCCTCGTCCCTCACCTCCCCCCATCGAGTACAATCCTTTGATAAAACGGATCCACCCTGTGGAGACTAATTTCTATAATAAATCTGTTGCGCAATGAGTTTCCTTCGAAGGTCGTCCCGAGAATGGGCTAAAGCGAGCTCGGCGCCACGTTCTCCGAGTACCTTTAGAAATCAAGTGATGGGGCAGGATTTTTTAAATTCATTCGTTCTTTCGCGACGAGAAGAATAAAGAAAAAGAGAGAATTTTCTCAACTCGAAATCTCGACAATCTCACGAATTCAGAGGGTTGAAAGGGGAGATGAGAAATTTTTAAAATGTTCCGATATTAAACATTTTCGATGAATAAAAGTTTATTTGTATTTGCGAAATACGAGGGAGAGAGGAGAAAAGGTGTGCCGTGAAACATGCGAGCTATTATTGTCGAGGGTTTAGTGTACACTGAAACGAAATATAAATGAAAATATCGGAATTTTAAAATTCCGATAAATACATGGTGTATATATAGATCGATGTGAAAATTTTCTAGAATGTTAAAGTGATTCAATAGAATGATTTTGTTTATATTTTTGAAATACTTATAAATGTTTACAGCATAATGTATCACGTAATGCCCATGCTTCTCAAGTATCCTATCGCTTTATTATCAGGTTATTGATTGTTATTGTTTAACGTACGCTCATTTTATCATTGATAACTGTTTACGAACTACAACAAATAGAAACATTTTAATTACAAGAGATCATAATTGTAGCAATCGTATATTGGATGAATAAATACGTTATAAATTATCCGTCATATTTGACTATAGTATGTAATTATATATAATTAACCCATCAATGCACAAAACGAGCAATTTGTGTAGGCAAGTTCAAGTGTACGATTTAAAATTAAAATGAGGGTAATTTTCTTCAAAAATCGCCACAGGGGGTTTTCGAGGATGCTCTTTCAGAATCTAGCATAGATTTTGCATAAAAACTTCGATTATTATTTTAGTTTTTGGGTTTTTTTGCAAAAGAAAAGCTGATTTTTTGTCGTCTTTTTTCAAAGTCACTTATTTGGTTGTTGCTGCTGAAATTTTCTAAAACGATGATTCAGAAAGCTTTTATTTGCTATGGTTTTTGCAGAATGGCCATTGTTTTACAATGTAATAAAAATCTTCGTGACCTTTTTACTCGAAAAGGAAGAACTTTACAAAAAAATTTTATAGAATAAAAAATGCTTAGAATTAGTCAAAGAATGTGTATGAATTTTTCACAATTTTTTTGACAATTTTTGTTTTTTTTTTGTTTTGATTTGGCGATTTTTTGAAAAATCCAAAAATGGTCCAAAAAAGTCTGAAAAAATTCATACGTATTTAATTGTACGCGAAATTGAAATATAAATTGAAACGGTACCTTCATAACTTCTGTTGTTTACTATTGCTAGATAATTGCGAAATCTTTCAGATGACTTGCATATCAAAAGTAAACAAAGAATTCATTATAAAAAGGGAGAACTTTCATACTTTAATATCACGGAAGTTTATTCATTGCAAGCCAAAGTTACTCCCATATTAACTCATAACTAAACAGCAAAAGAAGTTTATATTACCTTCATTTTTCCAGGCTTGATTCACTTGAATTGCTGCTTTTAATAACATATAAATCTTTTGATATAAAGTTATGCTTTTTTTACTCAATCACTGTTTAATTAAAATTTCGACGCGTGTTTACTTAATTATCTCTGTACAGACGCAAAAAGGGCTAATATACATAAGCAGCAAATTTTTAATATCGTTTAAAACACTTAAAAATCGTTTAATAACATTTTGTTAACCTACATGACGAATCTTTTTCATATGAAATTCTTTTGTGGGGCTCGTTTTAGGATGTATCTCGAAAACTGGTAAAACAAAAAAAAAAGTAGGACAGAAGGATGCATGTACTGATGGCGTTTTTCAAGTTCTTTATTACACGTACATACCTTTGAGTGGCATCAAAATTTCTCTCTTTTTATTCGAGCGGGTAGTTAAAAAAAATACCAAAGATTTTATGACTATCGTAAAACTTTAATGATTGTAAGTTTTCGTCTAAGTGCGTATGAAATATTTTATGCACTATGTGGAAGAAAAAATCATGCTTTATTATATTATTAAATCTCTTGCATTTTTCAGATTAGCCAAGGCTTCTCATCAAAGATTTAATATGTAAAAAATCTGAAAAATTTTCTCTGAGATTAATATTATGAAAATTTTGCTCTCGTATATTTTAATTTAAATATTTTTTTCATGCTATTAAAAGTTCATTTAATAAACGAACTAGCTGATATTCCTGTAAAAAAGTCTCACAGTAAAATTTAAACTAAAACTTGATTCCTTCTATTACTTTAAATTGCGTGTCCGAGTGTCAAACGACAAGAACCAAAAAATAATAATGTAAACGTCGACACTTTTCCCCAGCGAACAGTGGGCATTGAAAAAAATCTCCGCCAAACAGCAAGAGATCACCGCCCAGTTAACCCAAATAACAGCCCCCCCGTCATGCCCTCTCGACAGACAAGCGAAAAAAAAAAAAGCTGCCGGCCGAGCGATAAAAATCTACAATTTGTCCAAACTATTACTCGAAGGCTGGTGGAGGTGAAGGAGGGCGGGGTACAGCTGTAAATTGAAAAGTACAATGCTATCCGCGCGGGCGCGCGCGCTGATCTCACCTTGGTAATTAAGGTCCGTCCGCGCCTGCGCGCGAGCGTGAAAAAAAAGGACGACAGCAGCGCGCCCCGGCGGCACATTAATTATACGAGTGTACGCTCGCTGGCGCGCGAACTTGTTTTGCACTTAAATTGCCATTCATTTGTGCTTTATATAAGCGCTCTCGCGAACTACTGCTGCTCGGCGAAAAAAGCAACGCGAGTATAAAGTTTCGGCGAGAAAGTTGCTGAGCGACGCGCGGAAAAAGAATGGGAAATCAAATGAATCGCGAGGGGGAGAGAGAGAGAAGGGGGCAAGAGTGGGTCGAACTTTCTGTCCTCCGCATCTCGACAATAACTTAATAAGCGCGATTGTTCACTGAATGGCGGAATTAAAAGGGCTTCTCTCTACATCTCGGGAAAACGGTAGGGGGTTTTACATGCGTATGGATATGGCGAGTCGTTGATCAAGCGCGATGACGGCAACTGGAGAGCATTCGAAATCTTCGTAAGTTTCTTTTGAAAAGAGCAAACGGGCAAATCAAAATCAAAACCAATATTATTGGAATACGTGATAAATAATGATGATTACAATGTTCAGGCGAAATTTTATTTTATTTTGTATGTTTGTATAATTTGCATACTTCCGCAGCCGCGACTGTTTGGCAAAGTTGTTTAATCCCGAAAGTCTAAGCAAAATCAGTGACATATAGCTTTTTAAATTTCATATAAGAATTATTCGTGTCAGCTAGTTTTATATATTTTTCTTTTACCTACAAATTGAATACGCTCCTTAGCTAATTTCATTCGTAGAATTCTGTTTCACGCTACTAATGCATGAAACGTCATACTAAACGTAATGTAATATTAAAAAGTGCGAGTGACGCCAAAACATTGACGCTGGAGAAAATGGAGAAATGCATTACTGCACAATCTCGTCTCCGAAAGCGCAGTCCCAGTTT
>JAPYZP010017011.1:0-10992 GCA_030522985.1 Torymus sinensis
AATAAATAAATTTGATTGCTAGTTGCATTATTATTATACGTACCTCCATGAAAATTCAAACAGATTTTCATATTTTTTGTTAATTTCCACATTGATCACATAGCACTTATATCAATTTATGGGCCTATACGTATGTATTTTTCATTCGGAAATTGATCGCAGCAGTAAAACAGAAAAAGTTCGCAACACCGCAGGCAAGAGGAAAGGCATCAAGATCTGGCTATATACGCGATACATCTACGCGGGGGCGCGGGCATGCATCAAAAAGTTGAGAAAACTTAATCTTCAACTCGAGTCCACCGAGCTATATGGAGCGCTCCGGAGTCACGCTATACACATCAAGCGAAAAATTTTCTCCCATGATACATAGACAAAGCTACTTCTCTCGCCCTCTCCCGCCGCTCTCGTGCTCGGCAGTAGGTATATCCCCTCGGAAAAGTAAGAGCGAGGCGAAGATAGGTAGGTAGCGAGACGAGGACTGGCTTTGCGCGCGAGTATTACGCATGCGCTCTCTCTACCCGCCTCCGCAATAAAGGAATTTTCTCCCTCGCACACACCTATTTACACTCGCGAAACGGCTGCTAAAAATACGCCGGTGCACACAATGAAAGCCGCGTGCGCCCGCCTACGTACATACGTCTGCCGTAAATTCGGGGGTGGCAACGAGAAGGTGCGGAGTACTAAGGAGCGCGCGCGCGCAGGAGGACTTTGGGGAATTTTACGAGCTTGAAGGCTCGCCCGAGCCCCAATTGCCAGCCCGTTCTTTCTTTCTCCCCGAGGCGGCGGCTGAAGGCGCTGGAAAATCGCGTTTCGAGTGTGCGTTAGAGTAGTGGAGCTCTCTGTCAGTTGGGGCGAGAAAAATTAGTGACAGATTACGCCGCAAGGAGATGGAAGGTCGAGATAGGTGACATTTCCGGTGAGAATGCCGTGGCGCGTGAGCCGCGCCAGGGGACCTATGCTGTGGTAGCGTGCGTATGTGTACATAGGGAACCTGTTCGGTAATCTGAGCGCTGCATCGGTTTGGGGCTTAAGACAAAACGTAAATTAAATGAGTCTTGACAGGTATATGTATCTGCAGGTGAAGCTTCAGATAAGGTGATATGTGGAGATATTTTTAAAGATCTTGGTATGTTATCTGCTCCGCGTATCGGCCGGAGGTGCAATATTCAATAGAGATATTTGTATTCATAATGTTGTTAAAGACTAGGAAAACATTTGAAGAGGTACGTTTGATGCCTAATTATGCCAATCAGCTAATTGTGCCGCACTTTAGAAATATCTCCGAAAAACAAATCTTGACAGACAAAGTTTAGTATAAATTTTTTATTTTGTAATAAATTTCTGAATATTATTATATACGTTAACATCCATATCATATAATATCCAAAAATGCTCTCGAATAAATTCATTTTAAATTGAATTGTACTTTCCAGGAGTTTTGACGATGCGGAAAGGTATGCGACTGACAAGCCTCTCTTTTATACTTTCTAACATAAGAAAAATTATTTTAATTAACAATATACAATACTTGTTATTCTAAAATTTTGTAATTATTATTGATTTTACATTTCTCTTGCAAAAGCTCATATTTGTACGCGTATAACTAAATACAGAGTACATTAGTTTGAACATGTGAAAATTGTATTCTCTGTGACTCGAACTATTATTCGTTCTGGAGTAATTTCCAATTGAAATACAACAATATATTCGAAACTTCATTAATGCTAATGCAAAAATTAAAGTATTCCAACATACTCTCGTGCAAATACCATATATTATTCCTGGCCAAAAACCTTAAATTTCATCCGCCATGCCAACGCTAGTACGCTATACGCGCGCACCCGCGAAACTTTCTCGCGGAAATATCTCGGAAACCGCAGCGTGCAGCTTTTGCTCTCTCTCTCTCTCTCTCTCTCTCCCTCTCTCTCTCTACCTCTCTCTCCCTCTCTCTCCCTCTCCTCTTTCTCTCGGCCTCGACCGCGCGTTCAACTTCTCCTACAATTTTGATACGCCGTTACCACTCGCGGCCTACCGCCCAACAAAAGCTCCTCCTCATCCACTCGCCCCCAACACTGTAATAATCTCGGCGAAGAAAAAAGACAAACGGAACTCAAACAGCATCGAAAACGCTATAGATAGAAGAGCGCAACCGCCGCCGCCGCTGATCGAGACGCGCGGAGCGAGGCTGTCAGTCGCAGCGGAGCTCGTGCGCAAAAACACAATTCAATTACGCTAATGCCGAGCACTCGCGCGCTTCCTTCTCCCTCCGATTCCCGCCCCTTTTCCATTTATTAGGCCCCCATACGAGTGTCTGTGTTTCTATGTTTATGCACGTATACACGCTGTAAGCGTCGTGGTGTACGCGCAAAAAGGTAGGGGGTGAGGAAGGGAAAGGATGCTGTGCTGTTTTCGCGCCACGCATCCGCGTGCAACCGCAAACGACCTCTCGAGAATTCGTCGCGCGTATATATATCGCGAGCTCGCGCGCACTGCACGCGTAAGTTATATGGGCGACGACGGAACGTTGCACAGTGTGTTTGTGCATGTGTAGATATATATACGCTATGCGGTGTTCCGCGTGTGTGTATAGCGGGGTTTTGTTTATGACCGTAGGCGAGGCGACCGCAAGCATCGTTTTTCGGAATGTTCATTAACGCGGCACTTTTTTTTTCGAGCCCTGCGGTTTCGAATATCGATGTTGCGCGCATCGTAAAGTTATTGGGAACGTTTCGATCTAAATTATTTATTTTATGACGCATTCATTTGAATTTTTTCGTTTGTGTATATTTTAATAAATGTTTCATGTGCGGGCGTTAATTTCGTAACCATAATATGTACCGTGCTTGCAGTCGTGGAATTGTTAACCCGAGCGCAGTTGTTAACTGTTTGCTGCAGTTTTAGGGACTTGGATAACTTGATAATTAAATATATGTCTGTACTTACTATTTATTTTTTGTGTTGCCGAAGAAGGTAGAAAGAAAGCTTTGAAACGATAAAAAAAAAATCAGGAAAAAATTTTCCAAAAATTTTTGTTTTTAACTATTTGTGCGAAAAAACGCAAATTTTTTAGGAAAAATTTCTATGTGTGTAACTGTTTCTATGTGCATATATATGTGCCGTATACTCTTCGGTTCCGATGAATAACTCTGACCAAAAAAATGTTTAAATACATGAACCAATTTTGTGCTTTTGTATAAAACGAAGGTTATATTGAATTTTATTTTGTTTAATTTGGTTCCTCAAAGTGGAAGCTTTATAATACTAAAAAAAGTTAATTATCCACGCACTGTGTACAAAGAGTGAAATGAATGTATATACTTACAATAAATGGGACATCTATAGTTATTTTATTTTTCACAGAATCATTTATTGGATTTTACACACTGTAGATGCTCTTGAAGCTCGATTTTTTATTATCGACAGTAGACATATCCATTTTTCCATTCAGGTGGAGTATCGATTGATACTCTGACAATTTGCATCACCTGTGGGAATATTTTCACTTCAACAAATAATAAAATAATTGAAATGTCTCTTCGGTTAAAAATCCCGACGCTAAGTCGTGAATGTTTGTACGCATGTAATAAAACAGTACCGCGACGTATCTCAAAACAAAGCCACGTTAACCTATATGTATTATAGTTTGCGGTGTAAATAGTTCGGTTTCAACTATTCTTTCTTTTTTATTTTATATTACTATGCATAATTTATGAAGAGAAGATACTACAGTGTACATGATTTTTTGTTTTACAAGAAAAATCCTTATGATAAAAACATATGAAGATATCCTAAACATGCTAGTGAGGCGAATAGTTTATATTATTGATGGTTTGATATGCATCTAGTTGTATATAGTTACTATATTTCAACATTTAATTATAATTTAACATTTAATTATAGGTGTAAAAATCACGATTAACTAATATTATTTATTATTTATAAGAATATTGAAGAAATCTTATATACAACAATATATTCAATATTCTTATAATATTTAAGAATATTGAAAGTATTTCCCCCTTTTTTAAACCTTGATCTACGAGATTCGAATTCTTTAGATTTTTGCTACTTTTCGATCACATTCGAAAGCTTCTTTTGCTGATTGATAACTAGTTCATTGTTTCCAATGCCTACTTATGGGGGTATGTACAATAAAATGCTTACTATTGTTAAATAAATGTTTCATTCTCGACGATAGCTTTGAAGAGCTTGCAAAAACACGACATAAGTATTGCGGGGCGATGTCCTCTGTTGTTAGATAATTCCATTTGTCTCATATGTATTATAGTGTCAGCAAAACTTTTAAAATAATTTAATATTTTATAAGCAGTTTGCATGGTTTGCGCAATAAGTCTTTTTGATTCGATCAAATCGTTTAAACCTGTAGTGTATTGCTATTTTTCACAGGCAACTTCTGGCTTAGCTTAAGCTTTTGGCTTTGTTGTATTCAATGTTTCAATCACGAAAAATAGGACTATAAAGTTATTTTTGAAGAATTTTCTTGTTTACGCGTATTTATATGAATATTTCATATTTTTTAACGTGGAAATTTTACGTATGGAGATTACTACACGGAAAAGTTCATTCGTGTAGACACAATTGCGAATCAGCATACCAAGCTTCGAAATAATATGAAAATACAATGCGGATATGTTGGGAGGAAATTCGACTTGCTCAAATCAGACAAGGCGACAAAAAATACATAATAGGTATTCAGAGGACCACGAAGTTTGACGTGAGGTAGAACTTCACTCAAGTCTAATCAGAGAAGTGGGCTATCCCTCCATACCGCACAGTAATATTCGAACATTGTTAAAAAATGTTGCATATTCATTTTCTGAATCGTTTCGAAATAGTAAATTCAAATTGAAATTTGTTTTGGTTGCCAGTGTAGGTATAACATATTTAAAAAAAAAACGCTGTCAATTCATTGACACGTTGCTTCCACAAACTTAACTTACTGATTCCTTTCGTTAATTTTTAATGTTAAAATTTAAAATAATTACACTAACTTTTGACACAAGACTAATTTTAACATTTACACCTCACTACTATATAAACATCTTAAAATAATTGATCCTATAAATAAAATTCCTATTTACAGAGTCTTTCCTTACAATTTCAGATGGTGACCGAGCCGCGTCTCTTACACACCCGGAGAGAGAGAGAGAGACAGCGAGAGAGAGCGAGAGAGAGCGAGTGAGAGAGAGCAAGAGAGAGCGAGAGAGACAGAGAGAGAGAGAGAGGGAGAGAGAGGGAGAGAGAGGGAGAGAGAGAGAGAGAACGCGCGTAAGTCGGACGCGTACGTCGCGCATTTATTACGCGCGCGTGGCTTCTCTTTCGCCTGTTTACCGCACCGCCCGAGCGTATACATTTTCATTCGCGTTCTCGCTCCCACTCTGGGAGGAGTCGTAAGTGCGCCGCGAAAAATCTCTCTTTGCCACTTCTCTATGTGCGCATTCTCTCTCTCTCTCTCTCTCTCTTCTTCCCGCTGTCTGCGACGCCTTTCTTCGTTCTCACTGCCCGACGTTACGCGCGAGCGTCTTTTTCATTCGCATTTTTACCCCTTTCCACCGTTGCCCGCACCCGTGCACGTGTGCGCACTTTGTTGTAAATACATTCGTTTTTATCATCCCGTCCGCGTGAGTGGGGCTTTCTAATTGTTCCGAAAAACGTGACGAAAATTCAAAGTGAATCTTTTGCCTTTCGAGGTTTATGAATTGGGTTATTGGGTCCCTTTGGCAGAGTTGGTTTATAAGTCAAGGTTTTTGAAAAAAAAAATATCTCCTCAATTCTGTTAATTGGGCGATTAAGGCTGTTAATGTTCAGCGACATAAGTAAGATTTTTCATGCATTCGCACGCGCAACAACAAATTACCCTTCTTTGCGCCCCTCGGCACGCATCCGTACACTCGATTTCCCTTCTTACAACCATGCGATTCCCCTTCCTCCCTCTTTCTCACACACACACGCACACGCACACCCTCTCTCACTCTCTCACTACAGGCGCGACCAAAAGAAGGTAGGGAGTGGCAGAGTAAACGAGAAGGCGAATTTAAGCAGGAGCCAGAATTACGCGCGTGTGCACACGATCTCCCGTTAACGCTCCGCGAGCCTCGTAAACCACCGAAGGCTTAATTAAGCTTTATCGGCCGAGATCTGCGAGCGAGCGGCTATCGCGGGGGCGCTTGTAATATTAACTGTGTGAAGTAAAGTCATTGGGGCGATGAAGAGAGAGCGGGGAGTGGTGGGGGGCGGAAAGAGGGGAGAGGTAGAGAATGCAGAAGAGGGTTTTGTAGAAGGGTGAGTTGAGTGATTTGTCGATAGGTTTTTCTCGTTAAGTTGGGAGTTGAGGCTTTGCTAGGTATGGTGTCACAGAGGAGAAAAGCACTTTATAGGGTATTGTTCCAATATAATGTTCATTATAGTAAATTTTAAATCCTCTTTTTAGCTGCATATATAAAAATAGGTAAATGTTAAAAATAAATATTTGTGAATATTTAAAATGAAATTGAAGATAAATATTCCATTGTAAGTATAAAGAATATGAGACCAGTTTCGTGGTAATCCACGGCGTGTACTGATTGAAGTTGATATATTTATAAACGTATGCCAATCATTTTAATCTTGTTAGATACACTAGAGTAGAAAGATTGACACGCGCACCTGCTTCCCCCTATGACGACTGTCATGAATATGTATATTTAAATAACCCTTTGCTACCGACGTTCTTTTGATGAATGGCAATGATAACTATAACCAAGTGGTTTAAAAATATTTTACGCAAGTATTTTTTTGCCTTCTGTTACTCGCCATTAACATAATATTCATCACTGTATACTTTATGCTCTGCTTTCAGCTCAATCATCGCTACTCCTTGGTGACCTTATAAAGTTAAAAGAGCCGCACAGCTAAACTGAAGCGCAGTCCCCGGCAACTTTGCCCAGTCCCACCACTCCCAGAAGAGAGGAGGAAAAAGTCGGAAAAGGCGCTCCCCGTGGGATATTAGAATTTTGCGCCTAGACGCACGCACGAGATAGCGCGAAATATAGCGCGATCGGAAAGTCTTTAAAAAGCAATCGACATCCGTCTCGGGGGCGAGAGCGCTCATATATATAAATATATATATGTGTATGTATGTGTGTGTGCGTGTAAGTATGTGTGTGTGTGTGTGTGTGTGTGTGTAGCATCCCCCGGGAGGCGCGGCGCGTATGCGTCTCGTGCGCGCGAGAATCGTCTGTCGGATGATATACTATACTCACGCGCGGTGTACTTAAAGAATCGCTCGTAATTCACGTAATAGCTTGGAAGAGCTGTAGAGAGAGCGGGGGGGGGAGGAAGGGAGAGAGAGCGAGATAGAGAGATAGGAGAGAGGGGAAGAGGCTACTGCGCGCTGCCGGAAGCGCCCGAGAGAGTCGATCTTTTTCCATAGTTCGAGAGCGCTCGACTTATTTATGCGTTTCGCAGAAGAGCGAGAGGAGAGGTTTATATCGGGAGCCCAGGGGGGGGGGGGGGAAGGGGGAGATTAATGCCGCAGTTACGGATCGTGAATGTGATTATTGTTGGTGGTAGCAACAAGGTAGTTGTACGCATGATTACAGAGAAGTGATTAAAGTACTTGAATGATGGTTTCTCTGCATGTGCTATTGTAAAACATAATAGAGTTTGCATATTATGTTTCTGTATTGTAACTACATTCATATAGCCTGTAATCTGTAAATTTATGTAAGTCGAATTTGTTGATAATTTATGAACCAATAATTACTGTATGTTATTTGCAAACTCAATACTAGTTAATATTTTACGGTATATTGTACAATCCTGCTATATAATCACTAATAACGAAGTGCAAATAGAAGAAATCCTATATATTTACTAATGATGAAGTGCGAATAGAAGAAAAATATGAATAATTTTGTATAACAAAGTCAAATGTCTTTAATACTACTTGTAGTGAATAACGATGGTAAAGTGAATATAGATAGTATCTTAATTGAACGCAGTAGATACTTAGGGAAGAATAATAACTAAAACTCGCATTATACGTTTTATTAATATTTGGAGAACGTTATGTGAACAATAAATATATGATTTACGATGATAATAGCAGTACAAACTTTGGATATACAAAACGTAAATTTTTTTTTAATTTTCAGCCATCAACGTGAACTCCGAATGATCCATTAATGCGTATTACCGTAAAATTTCATAATGAGGGGTAAAACCAAGATAATATAATAACGATAAAATTCTACAAGAGTAAATTGTTCAATTGAGCACATGTATTTTTAAATGTATAAAGCAATATTATATAAAAGAAAATTTAGTACAGATATTATAAGGTTTTGATTAATGGTTCTTTTTCATCAATTTTAACTGAAAAAAAACTTATAACAGCAGATAATTAAAAACACGTTTTTACTCATACTCATTTTCGAATTATTATAAAAATGAGTTATTACCTCGACATTTTGTCTTCTTTTCTAATTCATTTGCCCAAAACTTCGAGCTCCCTGAGCCGCAGACTCTGTCTTTCTCTCTGCATATAGGGCAAACAGCGAACACAGCAGCCGTAGCGTATATTTTCCAAAGAAATAAGGAATCCCGCGGCGTCTCGCTCTCTCTCGTGGCTACATATATATACACGTACACGTGTACAGCGTCGCCGCTTATACGCGATCGCGCCGCTGAATTTACACTTTCCGTTTGGCGAGTTAGCGCTCTGCCGCGCTTCCGCTTTGCGCCGTCACGTTATCGGATTAGCACCGAGATACAGGAGGAAGCGAAAGAATATATAGAGAGAAAGGACGTGCCATTGTGTGTACGTAGCGCGACACGGGAGACCCGCGGAGAGCGGTAGCAGACAATCCGCACCGACGCCGTCGACGCCGTCTTTATTGATCTTGACTCGTTTACAAGTGCGAAAAGAGTATTAACTGCAATGTCGTAGGGGAATTTTACGGTGCTCCGCGCGTCGCCTGAACTGAAATTGAGAGTGTGAGGGCAATCTTTGATAGACCAGAGGTGTATGGGACTTTTCGAGATCGTTTTCTTTTTTCAAAATCAGGGGGAAGATACCCAGACGATACAATTGATGAGAGCCAAGTTTCGAAGGAAAGGCTTGGTGTAGATGTTGGATGGAGGGCTAGACGTTTTTCTTGCGGACGATAAAAACAATTACTGAAAGCTTTTAGCTTTTCAATAAATACTCAGGCTCAACAGAAAACAACGAAAATAAATATAATAAACGAAACTGGAGTATTTGTCATCGTTCAATGAAATAATTGATAACAAAATTAATTTACTGACAAAACATTAATATGGAAAATTATATTCTATCAATATGATTGAGCTTGTACCTATATTTTAGAGTAAATTATAAAATTAATAAATAGATGTGGATTGCAATAATTAAAGATACTTTGTAAACTCCGTTATTTTTGTTACAATATAATAAATTATTTTTTGGGACAATAAGTAAAAAGTTTAACTACGTAATGTTTCAACAAAATACATATTAGAAGGTGAAGACAACCTTCAATTTTTTAACAAATCGGAAAAAATATAAACTACAAAAATTAATTAGTTTGCTTGAAATATATATTCATAAAACCGTACCGCCTTCTTTTAATGGAGCTTTAAAACCCTTTAAATTGAAAAATATACGTCTTTGAAGTTTTTCCTCGTACTTAACTTGCAGGCTCACTAAGTAAATGGATTTTGATCTCTGAGAGCTGGAAATATTCATTTTAGATGCCATTTTATGTTTAAGTTATAAAAAATTTACTCCCGACCCTTTTATTTCCTCTTAATTATTAGGGACTTGAAAAAATATTAATTATTTTATAATTTTGCGAATATTCCATATAGGATTCCAAGACTGCATGAAGTGATTATCAGTGTATTCAAATTAAAAGTGCAATAATTTATGACTTCGTATCGCAGCAAGTATACAAAGCCTACAATTCAAAACGACCGGTATTTTTATTCTCTGTTTACTTGAAAAATTGTCCATTCATAGAATTGCTCATAGTTCCGAAGAGAAACAAATTAATTAATTTTACCCTACTACCTGCTCTCAACGCACGAAAAGGCCATAAATGCGAGCGGGGAAGAGTTGAAGGAAAATAGGAAAGATAAAGGAGAGAAACAGAAGTCGGCGCCGCGCAAGCTCTATACATACGTTATAGCAGTATATATATATAACAGGGAGAACCGAGCACGCTCGAGCGAGAGCGCGCCACCGCCACTTTCAGCTGCGCAGGATAAAGCAAATATGTATCTGCATACGCCGCCAGCACTTTAGCATTGTACAGCGAAAGTTACTCCCGAGTGTATGAGTGACGGTGACGAGACATTTGTTCCTTTAGTTCAATAACAGAAGCTCATACGCGCGGCACGTGTACACTCGCGGACTTTTTCAATTTTCCGTTGGTTCCCGGAAAATTGAATTAATCATACGTATGAGGTACGCGCGAGGTGTGGTGGCACGGCGGCAGTTTCGCTGCCGTTGTACGACGAAGATTCTTTCGTCAAAGTCGCCGCGAGTATAACAATGTTGAAATAATTAACGATGTTGATGGAAAGTTCGCTTTTATTAGACGCGTATGGGCAATGCGTTTCTTAGAAAGCGAGCGGTTATTTAGAATTTTATTAAACCCTTTATCAAAGCAGTGTAAAAGGCAAAATGTAATTATTATCGCACTCAAATGTCCGTAACTCTATTTCACCTTTGGCGCATTTTAGTAAAGGTCATTTTAATATTTTTCCTCATTATTACAAATACCTATGCTTAAATTTGATATTTGATATTTATTGACCAGAAATATTTACAGAAGAAGTAAATCCTATAGAGGTAAACGCAGTTACCTATACATAGGCTGGCACATAGAATGACTTAAAAACTAACTTACAACTAAAATCCCAAATTACAAAATATGATTATCATAGTTATATAACATTACAATAAAATTTTTATACGCATAACAAAAA
>JAPYZP010017016.1:0-10217 GCA_030522985.1 Torymus sinensis
ATTTTTCAATCGGTCTTACAGTCTTATAAATTAAATTAATTAATATTAATTAATTTAATTTATAAGACTGTAAGACCGACTGAAAAATTCTTATCAGTGAACAACGCTAGATTAATGATTTATTTTTTAAAAGAGGGTTTTTAAGATTGTCTGAAATCAAAACAGAAAATGTCTTGAACTTGTTGTTTTGAAGCGTGAGGGTGTAATATTGCAGCTTTCTTCATATTATCACATTTTAAATAAAACATACCCCAAAGATTGAGGCAAGGTACTGAACCGGATACCTGACATTTTCCTAGTTAGTTGAGATTTGGATACTAGCGGAAAAATTGATAATATGAGTAATGGCAGTTTCTTGCGTTGACGAAAAATTTCCTTATGTAGAAATTAGTCACTTGTAACATATATGAGATAAAAAAAATATAGATAAATATATAAAAAAGAGTATGGATTTGTCATCAATGAAAAGCAGGATTGATAATTGTTTGAATCATTTTAAAAATTTCAAAATCCCCACACTAAAGTGGTATAATAAATGCAAAATAGTTAATATTTATGATTTTAAAAACCATTGTTCCTTATTAAATTATCTGTTTAAAATAGTATTTTGTAATATTGTAACAATATTCTTAATACTGATCAAATTTAAATATACTTTTTAATATACTTTCACGCATTTAATACCAAACGCTATTAAATAGGAAGTTAAAATTTTGAAAAATGTAGAAATATAAATGAATAGATACAAAATAGACGTCTCGAAAAAATTAACCCGAAAACTAATTTATTGTTCATTAGCAATTCCTTATTTATAAACATTTCTCAGTGAGGTTTTTCTAAGTCAGAAGAAAGAAGTGAATTTCATGGACAAAAATCAATGTTTTTATTTGATAATTTTATAAATAAAAAATGTATAATATTCATTATTAATTCAGGTTAAATTCGATATTATAGATTTTTCATTCTAAAATCTACAAAACTAAATATACATAATCTTAAAATGATATTATATTGTAAAGTTTGTTCAAAATATTTATATCTCATTTTATACATTATTATTACTTGGATAGTCGTTGCAAATTTCTTAAGAATTTTGTTGTTTAATCATCCTTTAATGATGAAGAAAATATATTTTTGATAAAACTAAGCTATACTTTTTATTTTCAATAAGACGTTATTTTAATTACGCTTGAGCATAGATCAGTAGAATAAACTGTCTTATTATACTTCATAAGATAATTATTAGACGCATTTGCATAAAACAAATTCAATAATATCTACTTATAAGAAATATTTTTTTTAAAATCTTAAAAATCATATATTAATTAAAAATATATTTTGAATTCTCAATTCAATTTATTCTATATAAAAATCAAATTAGCAATATAGTAAATTTAAAATATTAAAACCATGAAAGACATAAAATCTATAGAAAGTAGTGTAAAAGAATAAAATATGAAATTATGAATTTAAAAAATAAATACATACTCTTTCACTGTAATATTGCAGGTTTTATATCATAAGAAATAAATACAAAATTAAAAATAAAAAAAGCTTGGAATCGAAAAAAATCAGTCACCAAGCTCATTTTCTTCGATGGTAATGTGAAATCAAAGAATATCATATAACGTCCCATTTTGTTCATAAAATCTCATATTTGACAAAGCATATCGCATACTTTGACTATGCACATATACATCGATAGATTTTATTTTTTTATTAATTAAGGATCTGTTCGCTTTATTTCTCATCAATAATACCATTGGTGAAATTTCTAACTATAGATTATATTTCAACAAGTTCATTCATTTGACAATATTACTTATTTTAATTATTTATTCATTTATTTAATTCATTACTTACACACGTCCGTTTGCTCGCACATATACAACCACTCGCATTGCAGCCCAGGCATACTTATACGTACACGTAGAATCGCGTGCTGTACTCGACAATTGCTCCCACGGTCGAAACGGATGACCGGTTTTTTTTATTTAGAATATTCGTCAAACAGGGTCTCTCCCTTTAGGTCATCAGAAAATATAAAATAAATCGCGTATTTTGTTTTGCCTTTTTCAGTTTTTTTCCCGTCGTGCGATCATCACTTCTTTTTGCTACTGAGCGTTTCGAGTATGCAGGTACAGAGCGTATAGACGTATAATTGCAAATAAACGTATATCGATCTCTAATGAGTTTCAGATCGAGCCTTAAGATCCTCTTATATATGACGTTTGCGAGCGAAATGATACTACCTCATACCTATTATTCAGGTCATTGTCGCTTGCGAATGCATTTTACATATGATTTTACAATTTGTAAATTAAACCACTTTTTAACTTTTGTACAATTAAAAAGCAAAAGGCAATCGGCATATAAGTTTGATGTAATTTACTTTTGCTTAGAAAAATATATATTTGTAGCTTTTTGGCAACAAGAACTTCATTCAATCATTTCCGCATTAATCAATTAATAGATTGAAAAGCGATTTTTTTCAACATGGAGTATTTAAAATAGAAATTCGATCACAGAATATTCAAAATTAAGTACATCAAGTACTTAGTTATATTAAATGAAAAATTAATATTTTATTACGTTTTTTTGTAAAATAACAATATCCCGAGACTGCAAATGTATACAAATAAATAAATTTTGAATCTTAAATTGTATTGTAAAAATCCAATGCAAAAGCATCTGCAGTGCAATGATTAAGTTTTATTTTTTACATTAACTAGGTATCAATAACTTAATTTTTACTATTAATCAGAGCATTAAATAATCCAGCGCTAATTTATGCGATTTCATTATTTTACAATATTAACTACACATATTTGCTAAAAGTATAATAGATAAGATTAAATGATTAAAAAAATACAACAATATTGCATCTCCATGAAGCATGAAGTTACGTCTTGAACGCATAAGACATATAATGTACAAATAACCTTATATTCTAACACTCGTGATTTCCTAAATATTTCTGAAACTCACATTCGATACGTTCTGTACGCGCATAAACGCACACAAGTGCCGTAAATTAATCGAGATAAAACAGTCATTGCGCGAAAATACACCAGACGATCGGGAAAGAATTTTGTACTTTTCTAGGATCATCCGTTCGTTGCCGTGAAAGAACGCGATAAGAGACTCTGCCGAAAATTGATGGGAGAATCTACTTTAAGACAGAAAGAAGTTAGAAGACGCACCTCGGCGGGAGGCACGGAAGTGTGAACAGGTGAGAGGTAGCGAGTTGTGAATGTGAGAATGCAAGCCCATCCCGATAAACCCATAATAAAATTAATTGCGAGTTCTCAAGACATAAGTGGACAACTACCGTAAACTCTTCTCCTTGTATCGTTCACTCGCTCCCCGTGAGAAAGTAATAAAATAAAAAGTGTCTATGCGTGCGATGAGTAGGGACAGAGACAGACATGGAGGGGAAATAAAGATAGCGAAGGGCAGGAATGAATAAAGGGACAAAGGGAAAGAGAAGGGGGGGGGGCGGGGGGGGGGGGGGCATTTAAATTTTTGAGCGCTTGGCCTGGCGGGACTTAAGGGCGCGACGCGGTTTCTTTGACGCGTCCTCTTCCAGGCAAGACGAAGTCGACTTTCGTTTCGAAGAGATCAAAGGCAAGGAGATCGGCGCTGCTGATAGTGGCGGTGGCGCTTTCGGCGGTGCCATCGGCTCTACCAGCGGAACGGTGTTTGTGCTGCTAGTACTAGTGCTGCTGATGTTGTTGTTGCTAATGCTACTGCTACAGCTGCTGCCATTGCTACAACTACTACTGGACTGCGCTTGTTGCTGCGATTGCTGCTGTTGCTGCAGCTGCTGTGGTACTTGGATGCCCAGCATCGCATCCGCTTCTCGTTCCGTGGGACTGTGTACAGCAATGTCGGCTATGGGAATGAAATCAAGTCCATCGCTGACGTTGCCCTCGACATTGGACAAGACACCCTGGTTCGCCAGAGCCTGCAAATCTTCTGTCGGCAGCGGCATCGACTGGCCGCAGCCGAAGCACACTGGTATCGCTGGCGATTTCGATCGCCAGTACTGCAGCTCTGTTTTGCACTTGTTCAACTCCTGCAAATGAAATAACTTATCTTTAGCATCAGTCCGGCTGATTAAATAAACTTATAAGTCATTTCTATAATTATTTAATTAATTAATATTCAATGTTAGATATAAACAATTATGCAAAAAGATTAAATGTTTTTAACGAGAAAACATTATTATAAATTCATAAAAAATTATTCTCATTGTAATTTTCTAGAAATTTATGAAACTTATTAATGAGTCAATGACGCAAGGTCTTTAGTTATCTAGTAGTTCTTGAAATAAATTTATTAGTTAAAAATAAATTAAAATAATTTTGTTCAATTCTATTACATAAATTCTAATTGTTAGTTTGTACTTGTGAGGATATTGGTAAGCGATAAAGACTGATTTCTATAAATTAACGTATAAAGACCTTGCCTCAAACTCGTGTAGAGTGTACCTTGGTAAATACCTGTAGAAGAGTGCTGAACTTCCTGGACGTTTCTTCGTTCTTTTTGTCGTTTTCGTCGAGCCTCGTCGCGTACTCAACAATCTGCTTTTGTTGCTCGGAAATTTTGGCCTTGCAATTCTTCAGGTCCCGGCGCATGAGGCTGAGCTGGCTGTTGTAGCGTTTCATGCCCTGCTTGATCTTGCGAATGCGTTTGCGCAGCACCATGTTGGATTGGGGTGGCGAGGCCGGGGCCGCCACATTGCCGTCCAGGGCGAGGCTACCGCCAGGCTCATCGTTGCCGGAGCGCAGAGGCGAACCCTCGCCGCCGCTGCCGCTGCCGCGTGCTTTGCCGCCGCCGCCCCCCTCTGACACGCTTAATGGTGCTGTATCCAAGCACAGAGAAAATTTATTCACACTCGTCAATGCTGCAATACCGTGTTTTTTAATCATTCGACATGGCATTTGTCGCTAAAAGTTACTTTGTTGATTGCCCAAAACTGTGGTACATTTTTCAATTTAAGAGATCAAAAGATTTTTTTTTTGCTCGGCCTGAAGTACCACTTTGGCTTCCCGGCGCTCGATCGCAAAGATTGTATTTTCGGCCTCGCTAGGCAAAAAATAGTATACGCACCACGGGAGAAAATAAAGAATGCCTCAGATCGCATGTACACAATTTACATGCGATCTGGGACATTCTTTACTTTTACTCCCTAGGTGCGTAATATACTATAAATCCAGAAACTTTTGAATAATTTTAATTTTGTATCGTAAATTTTATTGTGTCCGATAATTGTGTCCGATATCGAAAAACGCCCTGTAAGTAATACATTTAATTCGATTATTTGCTCATTTTCTTACAATAAGCACTATAATGAAAATTTTGTTAAAACCATAGCAGCCACTTATTCTATTATCGTTTTTTTATTTATTATTTATTAAACAAATCAATTTATCCAAGTAACTTTTTTCGAAAAATGTTAATAAAGTTTTAATTTAATTTAAATAAATATTATCCAATAAAATGTGTATAAATTGTTTGTATTAGAATAACTTAAAATTATAATAAATATTTCTGATTTAAATAAATTTACAGGTCTATATTCCAACAACCTATGAATAAATATTATATAACACTATTTCATATTTATAAACATATAGAAAAGAAGTTATGCTTACAAGAAAACGTTCCAGCAAGATCAAGAAATTCAGCGCCAAAATAAGGTATTTCAGGAAGGGTAGGTTCAATGTTATCTTTGAAGTACTCCATGGCCATTGTGCTTAGATCAAAAAGTTCATCTGTCACTTTATAGGGCCGAGCTAGCTTAGGCGTCACTTTAATATAGTGTAAAATTCGATACACCTCATCCAATATCTGAAAGTGATTGATAGTATATTAGTAATGTATGAATATTAG
The DNA here is from genome assembly GCA_030522985.1 of Torymus sinensis. Classification (NCBI taxonomy): domain Eukaryota; kingdom Metazoa; phylum Arthropoda; class Insecta; order Hymenoptera; family Torymidae; genus Torymus; species Torymus sinensis. The sequence continues at coordinate 5,899 of JAPYZP010017016.1, forward strand.
TAATAACATCATAATTGACATAAATTTTAATTTTTTTTTTTTTATTATAAATGAGAATTATTGTTTTACTTCGCCAGGAAAGAAGCAACAATGTTTCCGTTCGATATGTTTTCCAAAACTCATTTGTAAAAGAGTAAGTCTCATGTGCAATGTTTCAATAATATCTGATTCACAGGCCAATGGATGGTTACGCCTAGCTGATTCCCTTCTTGGCATTTGTGCTTTTATAGCTTGAAAACGACTGAGCATCTGTGTTTGCAAACGTTGAAATGTTGAGTTTAGAATAGATCCACAAACTCTATCAAATTGATGAGATACCTGTATAAAATTTTAAAAAATTTAGTATTTTGTTAAACAAATGAGAACCACAAGCATTTAGACTAATTTTTTTAATACTCACACGACGTAAATGTGCTATTGCATTATAATCTAAATAGCCCAGAACTTTTTGTAAAATTTCAATTGGCATATCTAGTAAGTTAATGTAAGAGTTAGTTTCTGCCATATTTACAGGAACAACTGCACCACTTGTAGACAAACCAGCTTGTGGCGGCTGATTCCGTCGTGATGGACCCGGTAATCCTGCTTCATAAGTAAATGTAGAGTTATCAACATTGCTGCTGCTACTAGATAGGCGAGTAGAAACCATTTTGATAATTTCTGTTTAAAATGACAAGTAACCTAAAACAAAATTTATATATTAATTATATATTAATATAATTAATTAAATTTGTTATATTCTACTTTTAATTAAATTAGTATATTCTACTTTTAATTAATATTGAAAAAGAAATATTTATAAACATTATTGTTGCTAAACAAAAATAATTTTGTTTATGAAAGAAACAAATTTTATGAGCTGAATGTATTTCAAATACAAATCTATACTATATATTATCAAATTTGTTAGTAATAAAAGTAATGTAATTTATTTCACACCTATATTTTTATGAAAATATGATATAATGATACATAGAAATATTTAAGGAAAATATAATATCTTTGTTCAATTTTTAAGAAAGTTATAATTTTATTTCTTATTTTATTTGTAAATACTATAAATTCCAACAGAGTAGTTAGTTGGCTTTTATATTCTCAAATATAATACCAAAACTAAAAAAAATAAATAATATACTAAAAATTATTTTGTAAAGTTTTATATAAAATATATATCTCATACATTTTTTATTCAAACTTGAACAAATTTTATTTTTTTTTTTATATAGGTAAATTGTTTACAAAGTACCATTTTATTTTATTCAATTACTTTATTTTAAGCTAAAACAGTTATATAACAATAATAAATTTATGTTTTTAATAATGCTATTATATACTAGAAAAATTGATAGACAAATATTTTTTACAATTTAATCTCTAGTTTTATAGTTTTTGTATTGTTTATCAAAGCTTGTAAGAATAACTTATATTTTTTATGAAATATTAAGTTTGTAACTCTATATAGTGAACAAATAATTTAACAACTTTTCATATTGTAATTAACCTAGATGATTAGCTAATTGTTAATCTGAAATACCCCTAACAGATTTGTAATTCAGTCAAAGTAAATATTTATTCAGACCTGTTTTTTTTTCAATAAAAAACAATATCAAAAAGTTATTGTTTTTTCTCTTTTTTTTTATTAAAGGATTTTAAATATTTGCAACAAATTTATTATAAAAAAAGAGAGATAAACGTCTTCAAAGATATCAAACTTACTTAAATAAGTCCTAAATTTTGTTAAAAAAGATAGTAATATTAATTTAGGTGATAAAGAAAAACTCTAAATCCAAAGGATTAAAATTCTATTCCAAATGCTATATTTTACTAAGTATTATATGAAGCTAAAACTATAGCAGTACACTTGTGTAGAACCACAATCTGAAAATCTTCTAGAACCATTTGATTATTTATAATCAAATGCTAGTATCATATCACAATCAAAATGAATAAAAATAGAAATATACAATATCTTGGAAATAATCAGATACTTCAGTTGTGACATTTTATGTGAGAAGCTACTTCAAATCATTTGAACAAGAATAATGTAAGCACTTAAATGTTTATAGTACCTGTCTGCAAAAAGACACAAGTAGTCCACAGTAAAAAGTGAAGCAACAAAGTGCCATAAAAAAGGACAGATAGCACACAGGGAGCCACACACACCAGTCAGAGAGAGAGAGAGAGAGACAGAGAGTGAGGGAGAGAACTCACCACTGCAGCAGTAGCAATAACGAAAAAAAAACCGGGAGACAAGAGTGAGCAAGTCGTTGCCCCTTTTTTTTAAAGTCCCCTCATTATTATTCCGTGTCGTTCACTTGCGTTTTCTCGCGTTCACTTTGGAAAATTAAAAAAGCTGTCTCTGTTACAGCCGTATGTGCGAATTCTCTTCGCCGTCCAAAGACAGCGTCAACGACGTCGTCGTCTTTGTCGCGGACGACGGCGACGATGCAGCCGCAGAATAGTCCAACGGAGAAGTCCCAGGGCGCGCGAGTGAGACAGCACGATTGCGCGCACGCACACACACAGACACACACACACACACTGCGGGGGGAGAAAGAGGATTCTCAATTTCTCACTCACTCCTTCCGTCGTATGTCTATGCATGTATGTCTGTGCATGTTAGTGTATACGTGTGTGAGAAGAAAAAAGAGGGAGCTATCGGACACGAGCGAACGGTAAAAAAAGTTATCCTCTCGGCGGAGGTCGCGCTAGGATACCTCCGCAACGATATGGGCTCCGGCGTTTTTCCAAAAAACTGCTGCTGCTGCGGCGAAAGGGACGCTGCTGCTGCTGGCTCTCCTCCGTGGTGCTGCTACTGTTGCTGCTCTGCCACGGCACGCAGGCACACACAGAGACACTGCGAGCGAACGAGCGAGCGAGTGCGAGAAGGAAAGAGAGAGGCGTATTATACGTTGTTCTCTGCTCCGTTTTGTGGCACGGTCCCCCGCGTTCTTTCCCGAAAATGGAAAGTTTATCGACTTTGGGCGTTCGCTCACTCGCAGAGGAGGTCTCCTACTGGAGAATAGCTTGGAAAACGCGTGAAAACTTGGCGAAATTCCGGGGAAAAACGGCCGCCGAAGAGTAGCGGATTCGACCGCGTCGAGCGAGAGAGAGAGAGAGAGAGAGAGAAACACAGCGAAACGGACCGTTCCACACGTACTTACACACAGCTCACACACACACCACATATCCGTTGTAGCCGTGCACCGACAACGAAGAGAAAAGAGGAAGAGAGAGCGTGTTGGCTGCACGCGTACGTCTCTGCAGTGTGCGTGCATGCATATACGTATATAGACGACATGCAAGCGCTCGTTTTGCACACAGTGGCAACTGGCAAGAGAGAGAAAGAGAGAGAGAGAGAGAGACCGAGAGGGGAGATGAATATTGTTGAAAGCGCTTGAAAACAGGCAAGAGAGACAGAGATAGGCTGAGAGAGGCATACGTATGTGATGATGCGTATTACAGAAGGATATTTACCATAAACAGAGAGAGAGAGAGAGAGAATTAAAATACATTATCCAGCGATTAGCGGGTAATTACCGAAACGCAGCAACGTTGCGGCTCTCGCACACTCCAATCGGTGCGAAGAGATGTGCCTCCTCTCGAGAGTGACAACAGCGGTGCTCGGCGGCGTATCCTATCTATACGCTCCTCTTCTTCTGGCACACACACTCCGCTCTGCTCGCGGGCGCGCGCGCTATTTGTTTCTTTTCCCGTGTAATCGTGACATGTTTGCCTTTGTCGGCGCGTTATACCAGCATAGAGAGTCCCCTACTCGCTCGCTGTGCACAAGCGACGAAGCAACCAACCGCTCTGCCGCCGCCGTCGCCGCCGCTGCTGCTATAACCAACCGCGTATATAAATCTATCTCCGTCTTTGTCCCCCGCACAGCCAGAGTGCTATGCCCGTCCTTCGCGCCCGCGCACAAGAAGGTTGTGGGTATATACGTATAGACGTTATACACGCGCGCGCACACAGCGACTCGGCAGTTTATACGTACCTACACTAGCAGCGTTGTTGCTGCTCGAAACCGTACTGCGAGGCACACCAATGTATAGCTATAGCTCTATACTTATGTGTGCACACACGAACGCACAATGCAACGCTCGGCTCGGCCCTCGGCAACGACGGCGAGACTACTTCGGTCTCTTTGGTGTGGAGTTGTGCGCGCGCGCGCGCGCGTGAAAAAAGGGGGCCGCGCGCGCTCCGCGACTCGCGAGTGAGGGAGAATCCAGACTAGACCCGTGCTCTACCCTTTACCCTGTACCCATTCCCCGTCCGATTTGTTTGTAGAGTTCACCATCTTACTAAGTCTATGC
>JAPYZP010017024.1:0-10256 GCA_030522985.1 Torymus sinensis
TTCTAAGTAAGGATTTTCTCGGAATTTTTCGACATTGCTGAACGCATGAAATTTTGTTAACAAAAAAATAAAAATATACGGGTCAAATAATTTTTGGAGAAGAACAAAAATACTTTTATCCCAAAATAATGGGTGACATAGGCATACGCGGGCTGTCTGATTTGAGATGGATTCGGCCATAAGAAATAAAATATTTTTAATAGTAGAGTATAGTTACATCGATTATTTTTGTATCAATGAAGTAATATATTTATGTAAGTAATACCTTTTCCTATGAAAACGTCATTTTCGGTTAAATTTAAAAGAACAGGGATACTAAAAGGAGACTCCGAGCTGTTTACGGTACTCTTTGGTAATTCAGAGATTTTAAAAGTATTTTTGATTCTAAAAAATCATTTCACATGAAAAACAAAGATATATATTTCTGAAACCATTCTCTTATGAACAAATGACCTTTTCTTAGATAAGTCTTTGGAGGCGACCAAAGTTTTACAACTTCTAAAACAGCAATATTTTAAATATTTTTTAATTATGAAAGACTACATTTTTTTATAAAATATTCCTATTTTTTAATGACCGAATTGTTGAAAATTGTACATAAAAAACCAGCCCAGTTATTATTATGATTTTTACCTAATAAAAAATATTATGTCGAGAAATAGTTATATAATATACAAAGTACAATTACATGTAGATAGATTTATTTACTATTTCCAATGTCTTAGCGAATTTATTGTATTGTTGTTACAATCAAACACACAACAATATTGACGTGCTTTCTATGGAGCTAAATCAGCTGACAGTGCTGATACTGCAAATAGGTTATGTTAATCCGACACTTTCCTAAATAAGTACTTTTTATTTTATATTCAACAGAAAAATCCTTTACCATTTAGAAGCTAAAAAGTAAGAATTCAACTTTACTTACTCAACATTTTAACATTCATTAATATTCAAAATAATTTTAATAAATTTGTATCATTTCTCATATCAATGTAACACTCTTGTTCCGAAAAACGCCACCAGTTGTGCAACGATCGAATTTCAAGTTACGTACATAGCGAATAGCAGGGGAAAGACTGATGAGATAAACACGTAGCGATCAAGCTGGCAAGATATGCACTAGGCGACCGCGTTCTGTAAAATTACATCACTGACGGTTATTCCCTCATGATAAACATAGCATGATATTCATTAAGTATATATATTAGACTAACGTATTATAATATTGAGTAGTGAGTGAAATATTGAGTAATTAGATAAGTGATATGGGACTCAATATGATTCTATACATAATTCACGTAAACATAACATTTTAAGGAGGATGGAACGGCGATCATCCGACCACTCGTCAATTGTCGGGTTATAAGTATAGTTACAGCGAACCGTATTTTATATCACGAGAGCCGAATAATTATATTAAAGTTATGATTTTGAGGTTAAAGTGATATACAAATTTATAAACTGTACATCACCATGTTTGTGATTAAATATCTATTCCGGATCTTCGGCAAGGTACAAATTTTAAAATATCATAAGATCAGAATTTGAACTTTCGGAGCCAAGTTTTCCGTTTCGAGATTCTGTTTTTCTAGAGAGAAGTCATATCCCTTCCGGTGTATAAATCGAGAATTCGAGGAAAATACATGTAAAATGCTGATTTTCAAAAGGCATTTTCTCGCTATTTTAGTCGCCAACCGTGACTAAATTTTGTTGTAGGGGTGTATTTAATGTTAATAAACAGCAACTGTTACTTTTTTAAATTATCTTGTCTTTTTGTCTGACGCATGAACCTTCTTATTAAAAAGCTTTGAATAACTTGAGAGAGTAAGAGAGAATGTGAATTAAATTGTAATTAAAAGATCGAAGGAGAGTAGTTGAGGAAATGAGAATTTAGGAAGAAGCCGCGAAGAAGGAAAAAGTTTACAAAGTACGAAGTATGAGGTATGGAAAGGAATTTAGCAAAGCGCTACTGGCTATAATGGGCCGGGATATAGGGCGCAAAGACATGTCCATTGTTATCGTAGTAACGCATTATCCCGATTGTGTCGGCGGGCGGCGCTTTGCCGCGACTGCTCGTTTCTTCCTTGCTGCATTCGCATTCTTGCTCTAACTCTTTCCCTTTATCTGTATGCGAGCTCGCGGTCATAGAATAGATATTGCGTCCCCTCGTCTCCTGTGCTTCTCTCGGGAAGCAATGCGCAAGAATCCTGCCTCTCGCACGCGCACGGGTCTTGGCAGGTCGAGGCCGACTCTTTCAGGCATTCTTTCCTCGGTACTCGTTTACCAAGAGCAGTCTTACTCAGACTAGTGTGTACTGGCTATGCCGTACTTCTAAAAATCCGAGCTACTTTATTCGATTTCCCTCTACTGTAGCTGAGCATCTCGTCTTCTTTACTTATGTTTTCTATAAATAGTTGAGAACTTTCATTGTTAAGCCGAAAACCATTCAGCAAAATAATATATCAAACGTAACTAAAAATAAGGGATTTCGAGGAATGCGCAAAGACTTTTATAGTGCAACTACTATTAGTTGAATGCCCGCTGGACTTACACGCAAAGTAGGTAAGGGCATAAATATTCAACATGCATTTTATCTTACGTCAAAATTACGAGGAATGCCAAGGCGAGACGGTAGCACCAGGCGACATAGCGGTCCTGGCACCAAAAGCGACCGCATAAGAGAGGGAGAGAGAGAGAGAGAGAGAGAGAGAGAGAGAGAGAGAGAGAGAGAGAGAGAGAGAGAGAGAGAGAGAGAGAGAGAGAGAGAGAGAGAGAGCGGCTATCGATGCACTGCCCTATCTTCGTGCTTGTTGAATTGACAAGGGGAAGTACGTGTCTGTGGGTGTGTTCTTCAAAGTCTCTGATTACAGCAGCTCATTCATAGTTTATACAAGTCCACTGTATACCCTCGCTTCGCTCGTGCGACAACTCTCGCGCAGGGAGCACACAGCCCACTTTATTCCCTTGTTGCATAATATACTATTATTGCACACCAAAATATTTATTGTGTAAATAAGAATGAACAAAAAAGAGACAACTTAAAAAGAAAAAACCGGGCATTAGAAAAAATGCAAAACATGAGGAGTACTGAATTAAGAAAATCACATGAAAACGAAGCATTACAGAAAAAAGAAGCTTACTCGAAAAATAAAAGGGACGAATCTAATAAATTGTAAGAAAGAAAGAAAAAAAGAAAAACACAAAAGACAAAAAATTTAAACTATGAACAATGATGAGTTAAAAATGAACGCAAAAAGAAGCACTTCGTAAAAGAGAAACATATGGGTAAATCTACGGAATGGTGCGATTTTGTTGTAACTTTTTTTTAAAGTAATTTATTGCTGCTATTAGCGGAGTGTGCGAAGCACATAAACGAGACTAGGTGTAATATCTTAAATTTTTACATAGAAAGCCAGTCCTGTAAACTATATTAGTGTGCCACGCAGGCTACAATACGGGGATGAGCAAAAATTTCCAAAAAAGTCCACTTTTGTCACTCTCGAAAAGTGGACTTTTTTAGACTTTCACTTGACTTTCACGATAAATTTTTTTATCATTTCACACTAATATGGATTACAGGACTGCTTTCTACGTATAAATTGAAGATGTTACACCCTGTTTCGTTTACGTGCTTCACACGCTCCGCTAATGGAGGCAATAAATTATTTAAAAAAAAAAAAAGTTAAAACAAAATTGGACCATTCCGTAGATTTATTCATATATAAAAAATAAAAATAGCGATGATATTAAAGTAGTCGAAAAAAATTATTCCAAAAAGAAAAATACAAAATCTGGAAAAGACGTAAAAAATGAATAGCGATAAATTAAGAAAGGAACAAGAAAAAGTAGCATTATGTAAAAAAAGAAATTTATTGGAAAGTAAAAAATGACGAATGTAAAGCAGAATTAAAGAATTAAAAAAGAAAACAGAAATGATAAAAGAATAGAAAATATAAATGAATTAGCGGAAATTCGATTAAGGGGTTACTACAGTTGAAATCCATAAAAAAATGCATTTTTTTGTAGGATATTCCAAATTTACATATTAATATGTAGTTGAAAAAAATTTTTAGGCCCAAATATTAAAAAATTTAGTAGTTACAATTTTTAGTTTAAATTTAGTTTTAAATTTGGCAAATAATGCAAAACGCATTATTTGCCAAAAGAAATTAATAATTTTCATTTTTTAGTAAATGGTTTAGAATACCGACACAGCCAAAATAAAAACAAAGAACAAGAGAAAAATAAAAATTAAATTAAAATGTTTGAATTTGCGCGCGGTTACTCCTTTCAAGTATTCGAGACTTCGAGTTTCGAGTGAGCTATACTGTAGTCTGCTACTCCTCAGATGTCAGATCTTCAATCACAGGTGTTTGATACGTGATCAGCAACAAATAAGTGCACGTTGAGAGTACAAATTAACTATAATAAGTAATATTAACGAAATCGAAGAATTAAAAACTGTGGCGCCTGTGAATTTTATGTAAAAATGTATAGGCTCCTGCTTCACATTCTTTCTCTTCTTCTTTGCTGGATGGTAAGTTTATTTTGACTGTTTGATAAATATTCTTGTTCCTCTTGTACTTCTCAAGTTTATCTTTTTCTATTTTGTTTCATTGTTCTCCTTTTTTTGCAGCAGAAATGGCATTGACTCAAGGTATTATATGCTGAGCTGCTGCACAATTTTCAAAATGCGACAACACATCCTATCATTGAAGAGGACAGTTGCAGGCTTCGCACCAAGAGAAAGAGCATCAAAGTCTACAAAAATAGTTTTGGGACACAACTTACAAAGAATTTTGTAACTCTTACTCAAGTTTTGTGTGTGTTCACCAAGGCAACGCTTGAGAAATGTAAGAGAAGTCAGAATAGTATCTATAATTCCAGTTTGCTATTGAAATAGTTATTCACCAACAGGCAGACCATACCATATTTAGCCAGAAATCTGGCTAAATTATGGTTAAGCTCTGGGAATAGTTAACCAGAAATTACCTAGTTTTCAGTTTATTTTATAGTGAAGAGCAAAATAGTATATGTCAGAATGTATGAAATACGTGGACTATAAAAATTAGTTACTTTATAGCTAATGAATACCGCTATTCGGATGTTAACAAAAATTAAGGATATTTTAACCAGTTTATAGTTAACAGAATAGCTTAATTATAGCTAAGAAATATAGTTAATTTTTAGTTGCTTAGGCAGAAATTCTGGTTAATTTTCTTCCAGGGTAGTTTTGACATAATGTAGCATTTGTTATTTATGTCTTTACAGGCTTCTACTGGAAACTATAATTTGTCTTGACCTGCCGTCGCTTACGGACTGAACCATTTGATATTCTTTAATGGGGTACAAATCAAAATCTTTGTTTTTGATATCTCCTTTGACTGAAGCTATTGTTAATAATGTTGTATATGTTAAAAATATCATTTCAAGGTCTCAAAGTCAAAAAAAGTGGAATTTTTAAAAAATATTAAATTTTTAATCAAATTTTTGACTTTAGAAAATATTAAATGAAAAAATTAAGGGATGATAATAGCTTCAGTCAAAAGACTTATAAAAAACAAATATTTTGGCCCATACCCCATAACAAAACATCAAATGGTTCAGCCTGTAAGTGACGGCAAGTTACAAATTTTGAAAAGTCGATATCTTTTGATAAAATGGGTTTACAGACCTCTGGTTGGTCTTATTTCATTAAAAATTAACTATATTTATATAATATACATATATAATTAAAAATATTACTTATGTCGACTTACTTACTTATTACATATATATCATTTTTTATCAAAATTTTTATTTTTTAGCTGAATCAAAGAAAAAACCGCCGCCAATCCATTGGCACTTAGCTTCCTCAACCTAATTTATCAATTCCTTTTATGAAATTGAAATTCCAAAAATAAATTTTTCTGCCCTCCGGCCGAAAAGCGCCAAGTTTCTGGCCGCTACGCGAAACGAAGTTGCTGCTTTCCGGCGCCGTCGAGAAGAAGAATAGTATACAGACCATGGGCAGTAAAAACGAAAGCCTCAGATTACATATTTGTAAATCTCAGCTTCGCCTCGGCCGACAATTACATGTGATCTGAGACATTTCTTATTTTACTGGCCTTGTGTCGTAATATACTATTTCACAAAAAAAAATTGATAATGAATTTCAATAATAAAACTCTTTTTCTTTTTTATTTAAACGCGCTTCCAACAAGTGCAATAGGTGGTTACAATTTTAAGTCGATAGATTAAATACTCTATCATAAATCGTTAATCTAAAATATTTAAAAAACATTTTTAACCTCAAATATCTTTGGTCGTAATGGTTGGATTTTTTTGGGCGACGAACTCGGTCCAGAGATATAAAAAAGCTATATCTATCCGAAATTTAAAAACGATTGGTAGTTTTTACTACTGCTATTGTAGGAGAAAGAAAATGAGATTTTTTTTGAAAATATTTTTTCTCTCAAAAAAATGAAGATAATCACTTGAAATTTTAACGCAATATTGCCTAAAATAAGTCTCGTAAGTGGTTAAAATTTCAAGTCGATAAATTAAAAATTTTATTATAAAAAATTAAAGAAGTTTAAACCATATTTTCTTTAATACCAAATGACAGACTAAAGATAATTCAGCTTTAAAAAAAAGAAATTGTAGGTAATTTAACGACCTTTCAAAAAAATTGCTTATATAAAGTAATACTTACTGTAGCATATTAAAACATAAAAAAAAAGAAAAATTCAAAATCGTTGTTTAGTTTTGAAACAAAAGAAAGACGTCAGAATTAAAAAATAGGTTATGCACACACACACACATATACACATACACCCCCACCCACACACACACACACACACACACACACACACACAAAGACACACAAATTTTTTTCGCTCAAAAACAACGGATTTTTGTCCCAAAAGTCTTAAAAAATGTTTTTAAACATTTTTTGTTCCAAAAAATTTTTTCACCATTACAAAGCTTCCACTTTGAGGAAGCAAACATTTTTAACTGTAGTACCTCCTTAAAAGACAATTTAAGAAAAAGAAAGTATTCTAAAAGTGCAAGGAGAATAAAAGAACCAATAATTCTAAGTAAAAAATAAAAAATTGATAATAAAGGAATACGGAAAGAACGACGATGCTTTGATTCGATGGTTGCCGATGGCAACGTAGCACCGACTCTTACCGATGGGAATATTGCTTTGGTTCGATGCCTTATTTCAATCGAGCGTTACATTTTTGGTATTGCTTGTACCGTCCGAGAACCCGATAGGTCGCAAGCGAAAATCCCCGCAACACCGTCGGAATTCATGTTGAACGCAGTACGTCACGCCGGTCGCATGTGGTCGCAATAATCAGGTTGTGACAGACAGAGTTAATGGCCGTTTATATTTACAAATGAAGATCAAAATACAAAATTTATATCTTAAAATAGTTACTGTATTATAACGCCACAATGTTCATAAAGTCTGACACATCCTAATTATTGCGCCTGTATGTCTGACCTTCATGACGTCCCGTTTGGATACGAAAAGAGTCAGAGTCTTAACATTAATTCCTCATCTGTTTTTCCGTCTCATAGAGAGGACCCGAAAATTGTAACGGTTACATTGGAATAAAGCATCGAACCGACGCAATATTCACGTCAATATACTCGTCCGTGAAGATATTGTAACGTGTATGATGATTCAATCGTAACAATAATGGATAAGAAAGGAGGAATCTTGAAAAAAAATATACAAACTGGAATTGAGAAAAGATTAATATTAATTAGTAAATAAAAAATTATTGGTCCAATAGCAAATATTGAATTTGTCGAGAATCTAATTAACGAAAGTTACTTCGGTTCTATATCTGAGATTTGTAAACATTGTAATGCTAAGCATTTTGTTTTTGAATATACCACTGATAAAAAATTTAGTAATTGTTGTCATAAGGCAAAAGTATATTTAGCAGAAAATCTGTCTTATCCAAAGCAGTTGAAGATGTTAGCTACAGGGTTATCAATAGATAGTATTAACATCCGAAAAAATATTTGATCATATAACAATGCTCTTGCTTTTGCAAGTTTTCAACATATCGACTACTTAGCGCACGCAAAATCATTACGGAAAATTTGATTTATTTATAACAATGACTTTTATTCCAAATTAGAAAGAAATATCTGAACATTTAGAAAATTATGAAACAGCAATCGTATGACCGGATATAAGTATTCAAAAGTGTTTTAGGAAAAAGTATTGCTTATACTTACGTAAATAAATTTCAAAAGAGAGGATTACCTCACACGCATATGTTATTATTTTTAGATAGAAATGATAAAATCAATACCTCAGAAAAAGTTGATGAACTGATAAGTGCGGAAATTCCAAATGAAGATATTCATCCACATTTGTACACATCACGAACTTATTTGGCTTTATCTATTGAAATTGTATTAAATTTTAAATATATCACTTTAAAAATTTAAATACATCATTTTGAAATATTAAACTACTGATTACGCTCACTTTTGGAACTCAATATTCAAAATTCAGTGTGTGTTATCAAAAATCTAGTTTTTATAAATGAGTTACGCTTGAGAAGTAATTTTTTAAAGTTGTATTTAAATACATCTTTTTGAAATATTTAACTATAGTGATTACGCTCACTTTTGGAACTCAATATTCAAAATTCAGCGTTTGCTTATCAAAAATCTAGTTTTTATAAATGAGTTACGCTTGAGAAGTAATTTTTTAAAGTCTTATAACTTTTAAACCATGCCTGGCACACACACGTGCAACTAATCAAATTATTGTATATTTAATAAAAAATGAAATCTGATAGCAAGATTAAGAAAAAACTGCATGTTAAAATGTATAGAACAGAATTACTACGAAAAATTTTATTTTTGAAAAAGGATCCTGACGCAACTTTTTGGATTCTTGATTTCAATTATATTACAGGCACATCTCTGAATTAAACTTTTTTTCTTATATATGATACCAAATAATGTAATATGATACTCTTAATGGATAAAAAACTTCGTTACAGTTTTTATAGAGAAAATACTGTACGAAATTTCGCCAATGATGGCAACGTAATGAGTTAATTTAGTACATTTCCGAGCTCTCATCGCTTTATACGTAATTGGAACGATCGCTTCATACATGGAACATTTAAAAAATATTTACTTTTACCTATTCCCGTTGCTGAAAATATATATTTCTTATTAAAAAGCTTTGGATAGTTGCAATAACATGAAAAGTAAAAGTTCTAGAGATATCCGCATATATGCGAAGAAATCATGAAAAAAAAATTATAAGGGTAGAAATTCTGATAAAGTTGCTGATAACGGATTTGTTATTGCTTACAACCCCTCGGCTGCAGCATTTTAGTAAATACAGCGATTTGAACAAAAACTGCTGCCAATTCATTGGCTACAAAAATATTAAAAATTCTTTTTTTCTATCTCTCGATCAATTTTGTTACTAAAAAAACTGACTACTGACTATTCCCTTTCGAATGATACCCATCCGATTTAGATACATGTTCTCGAGAAATTGATTTGAAAAAAAGGCTAATAAAATTTTAATCTCAAATATCTCTGAAATTTATCGACCAATCATTTTGTCCGAAGAACTCAGCCGAGAGCTATCCATAATCTACCTCCACAAGGAATTATGAAGCGAATAAGACAATTTTACTCCGGTAATCGTTGGCATGCAAAACTCACTTTTTTCATTTTTTCATTTTTCCGTTTTTATTAATAACAAAAGAACCATGATAGCTAGAACATTTTTCGCTTTAGAAAATATACATATTACAATTCTCGTTTCAAAAAAAAGAGTGAAAAAAGTTTTAACCTCAAATATCTCTCAAATTTATGGATAAATCTATTCTCCCAAAGGACTTACTCGATTGGTATACAAAATTGGACCCTACGAAGCATTTGAAAGTGGTTAAACCAATTTTACTCTAGTTATTTAACGACAAACAAAATCACTTTTTTATAAATTATTTTTTTTCTCCAAAAAATAATGAATAAAAAAATATAAAAATTTAATAGTTTATAGTACTCAATATTCTTTATAACCAAAAAAAAAACTGCTGCCATTCTTTGGCACTTAGCTTCCTCAAAATAATTTTTCGATTCCTTTTAATCAATTGAAATTCTAAAAATAAATTTTTCACAAAAAAAAATGCTAGAAAACTTCAATAATAAAACTTTTTTTCTTTTTTTTTTCAAACAAACATATTAATATCTATCGCTAAATTTCATTGTCT
>JAPYZP010017119.1:0-10767 GCA_030522985.1 Torymus sinensis
AATGTATAGTTGTTATATAAACAGAGTACCTTAGATTGACATATGTCTTATTTTTCAATTTTTTTTCAACATTAATAATTATTCTAGTTAAAATTTCTAAATTATTTATAATCAGCTAGTAGTCGCAATATTTTCTAAAAACATAAAATATTAAATTGACTATAATATCCTTATATTTCAATGACTATCTCACCTACTTATCTAAGATTTATTTGCAATTTGAAAATAAAAAAAAAGAATTAAATTTATATGTATAATTAACAATAATAAATTTATTGAAAATAAATATATAAATGCTCTTATTCAAATTTCGCCCGCACTTGATACTGTTCCACGGTCCCTGGATTCACTGTAGTTCAGCAATCAGCTGGCAAAACTAGGCCTAAGGAACCCGGAATATACAGGAAGGTTAGTACACAGACGCACCTTTAGGGCATTTAACGTTTAAAAGTTTTAACCGACGCATGCCGTGGAAAATTTGTGTTGATGTTCTCGCGAGACTCGCAGTTAGTTTACAGTTTTGAATGAGTTAATAGTTATTAATTGGAATGAGTTATTGAAATATCGGCGCCGTCGAGAACGAAGAACGTAATGTAGCTAAAAATAAAGAAAACTGTCTTACATGTATCCCAACGGAATTAATTAGCTCGAACACAAAGACGCGCCGAGTGCATTGTTTATCACCTGAGAAAATGTCTGATCTGATAGACTTCGACAGTCCGAGCACAAATAATGCCGTGTTGCTCGCGTCGCCCCTCATACCAGGCCCAGAAACTTCGAAGAGCAGCAACGATGCCTCCGGCACGAACGAAGCTGGCACTCACTTTACCGAGTTCGACAAGAGGCGTAGCATGGAAAACAATCCTTTCGACATGGTGATGAAAGAGATTACAGAGTATGAAAAGAACAAGGAGGATCCCTTTGAGAGGGTCATTGAGAAGGCCAGGGGCTACTCCGGACGAGTGAATATTGAGTCAAAGGATGATTTTGTGCTCAGGGGCACAAGGCACTCCGATATCATGAAGATGAACAAGACTTTCGATGAGACTGAAACAAATTTAGACTTGTCGTTTAAGCAAGAGAAAGGTCCACTAGTCCAGGAGGATAATGAGATGAGTATTATCACCGACTTGAATAATACTAATCTCATTAGTGATATGGTCAATGAAAGAAGAATAAGTGAAATGTGGAGCTGTGATAACAATATGATACCTAGTATAAGTGTTTCAAGCGTAGCTGTTAACGCAGATTTATCAATTTTAAATGCATCTGCTATGAATGATTCTTTGTTAGATCTAAACTCAAAAGATAGTAAGTATGTAAATCCACGTGTTCGGTCTCTGTCACAGACAACCTTTTTATCTCCAAAAAAGAGGTCGCCACAGAAGGCCAACAGAAGATCTTACTCAGTCACAGATAGCTTGAAAAATACTGTTTTTGGACAAGACAGTGCATTAAACAGTGCTACATCAAGTGTATTTGATGATCCACTAAATAATGCCTTTAGAAAGACTATGTTAGATAGCAATGGAAGTTCTGGTTCTAGTTATTTAAACAATCATTTTGATTTATCTGTAAATAAGCAAACTATGGAAAGACTGAATAGTGATAGTTCTACTTTTTCTGGATTATCAAATGTGTCAAACATTCCAGCAGATCCCATGATTAAAATGAGACAAGAAAGATTCTGCAGTGACGGATCTCTTTATTCAAGTATTTCGAATTTATCTATAATTCCTAATGGCAGTATTTCATCATCTTGTGATTCAGCATTTTCAAATGATGCTGCAAACAAGGGTTTCATTGCCAGTAGATTGCATTCAATTTCAACAAGTTCTAGTGTGTCTAAGACTCCATTAGAAACTTCTGATAAGTCTAATTTAATTCAGAAATACAATCAAATAAAGAAGAGAATGTCTTCAAGTCAAATGGAATTTAATAAAGACGAATCTGAAAAGAAAGTAACTACTCAAAGACATTCAAAAAGTTATTGTGAAAAATTGATTGATTTTGACAGTGGTTCTAATTCAGTTTTTAATGTGAGTTAGATAAAACTTTTTTTATTTTAATTTTATCAGTCTAAGGTTCTCAAACTCTAGAGATTAATTCTATTTTTAATTTTGTTTCAGGATGATCCAGGTATTAATGACATCATTTTACATGAAGCAAATACTCTTGCCGAAAGATTTGAAAAATTGGCATCAAAAAAAGGCTCTGACTGTAAGTATATGTTTTATTAACATGAACACAAACATTACTCTTTATTCATGGAAGATAAGACTTGTAATATTATTTTTGTAGCAACTGGTGATGATGACTTATTCTTTTCAAAAACACAATTAAACTTTGATGATCTACCTCTATCAGATGATGAAACAGTAGATAATTTGATTGACTTGCCTTCTTCACCTCAAAAAAATACTAATGTATCAAAAATGAATGAGCAGAAAGAATCTTGTAGTGAACCAACTAATGTTTCTGAAAAAGAAGACATGAAAGCTTTAGAAGATGAATTCATAGAACCAAAATTTTCTAATAAAAAGGCAGTAGCAACAACTTTACTTCTAGAACTGGAAAAATTAATTAAAGAAGATAATAACCCAAATGCATCTAAAGTCTTTGGTGATTTACAAAAGTTGTTAGGTGTTGAATCTGATAACAACACGGAAATTTTAGAAGTATGCTTACAAAACACTAATAATTCTTCCGAAAGTAAAAATCAGTCTATAGTTAAACAAGTAGACAACACATGTAAAAAGGTACCTGATAATAATCTTGAAAAGAAAGAATCAAAAGACAATGAAAAAAATGATTCTCATTCAAAAGATATAGAAGAAAATAAAGAAAATATTTCAAACAATCATGCAAAATCTAATGTCATCATTAAACAAAAAGAAGAGATTGCTAATAATAATGAATCGAACGATTTTCAAAGTTCAAAAGTTAAATTAGAAAATCAAAATATTCAAAAGGAACCGTCCGAAGATAAAAAACTTGTCACAAATTTACTAAAAACTATAAACAAAATTCTAAGTGAAGAGCAAGGCGAATCAGCTTTGAACATTTTACGAAATTTGGGCACAGTATTAAGCATGTCTAAAGAACTTGGAACGCAAAATAAGACTGAACAAAAATCTGAAAAGAAAGAAACTGAAAAAAGTTCGCGCAAACAACTAAATCGTTCAGCGAATTTATCATTTAGATCGCCAACCCCGAAAAGCGTTAATACAAAACTACAGGTATAATTGATTCTGTTCACTTTCATACAATTTAAAAAAAAATCAAAACAGTTGTATATTGTTGTATGCCTTTTTCATAACTCACATATATAACTATATGTCTTTTACAGAACAAATCGTTTGAAGTATTACCATTAAGAAGAAGTTTATCGGTAAATCCAGCAAAAAGTAGTAATTTATTAAGCATTTCTCATGCTGCAGATAAATCAAAAGGTCATTTACTAGACGTTAAAAAGCGTTTTCCTAGTGATCCAGGATTAATGAATTCAGTTGCAGAAAAGAGAAAATCTGAAGTCCCTCATGTAGTCAAACAACAATCTAGTCTAGGAACAGGTATTTTTTTTTATCAGTAATACTTAATAACAAATGAACGTCATAATCTAATTATTTTTATTATTTTTAAGGTAAAGGATCTATTGATCCAGTTAAAACGAAACTTAAGAAAAAACCAAGTCAAGAGATTGTTTCTAAAAGGGGACCCCTTAAGGCTGTGATACCTCTAGGTAGTATGCAAAAACAAGGTATGAGTGTAAAAAAATGATTAAATGGACTAATTTATTATTACGAACTTTTAACAAGCTTTTTCTTTTCACAGGATCAGTAAATCCAAAAGTATCTGTTAGGGTTGATCAAAATTGTACTCCTCCCAATTCTACCACTCCACTTAAAAGTAGCACTCCAAACTCGAACGAAGCTCGCAAAACTTCCAAAACAAAACCTACTGCTTCCTCCACGCCGAATATCAATGGATTACGAGTACCCAGCAAAACTCAACAAAATTCAAAGAATTTATCAACATCTATTGGGTCGCCAGTATCAATGAAATCGACACTCAAAGTACCAGACAGTCTATCGAAAAATAGTCCCAAAAACAGTCCCAAAAATAGTCCCAAGAATAGCCCGAGAAACACTTTTAAAAACAGTCCTAAAAGGTAATTTTCAATTATTAATATTTAAATTTCCACTAAAATTCATATGTGCCATTATACAATCATTGCATTTTATTTTTGTTATCTTCTCAACAGCAAAGTAGATCGAGCTTTGTCGCCACCGAAAAGAACTCGAAAAAATTCGGAGAGCGGCGGTGACTCACGACTCCCGCGATACTCCCCACGGCCTGTTCGAGTACGTAATTACTCGATGAGCGACCTGAAGACTGCCAAGTCGCCGCAAACTACCAGCACTACAAGCGTCGCACGACCGAAGATTTCCTCTGACAAGAAGATACAGCGAAAGTCGGCCTTGAGCCCTCTAAAAAACTGCAACACCCTCGAGCGTAAGGGGAAGCCGATGAATCTCGTAATAGAAATTAATTAATAGTAGATATAACAATACTGCCATGATCGAACGCTTTTTGATTAATTTTGACATATTGATTTCGATGCAGGTTTCAAGGCTCGGAAAGCATAGTATGATTCAAACGGGGCCTGAAAAAGAGAATTACGCCTGATTTGTGTTCAGGCTCGATGGAGCGTGAGATCGTCGATCTACCGAGTTTTATGCTAAGATGAAGTTTTGGTACTTAGTAGTTTAAGTTTTTTATACGTTTTTTATGATATAAATACAATTTTAATATAAAGTGTTTTTTAAAGAATAAAGATAATATTTACATAGTTACTTTTAGAAGGGTTTTAAATGAATTTGATACCATCTTTACTCAACGTTGTTTGTAATTAAATGCTGGTCATGAATTTTGTATTTAATAAGATGAAAATATAAGAGCTTTTTTACAATAAGTATCTTCTTGTTTAAATGAATTTTGTCATATCCTTTACCAATTGAGCTGCCATTGCTATACTATTTATGCTCTATTGATGGTCGCTTTTCTACATCAGGCGTTCTACATTCCATAGTATAGGTATAGTATAGGTATAATACTGATCTATTCTACTGAAATAGTTGAGCTGAAACGCCACCTACAGCCATTTTTTAAATTTTACTGCGAGCAATTCGAACACAATTCCATAATAAACCATTAAACAATATATTTTGCTTAAAATTATCGCGTAATCGTAAACATCTTGAATGAAGATTATTTTCACATTATTTTATACAACACACCGCAAAAATAGCGTGAAGTAGTAGAATAAGCAATGTAATATTCAAGGTCGTACAATCAGCACGCATATAACATATATAACTATATGTTCTGCCTCTTAAAAAAAAAGTTATACGCGACGTTGGTTCACCTTGACGAAATTAATAAGACACTTTGCGGCGGACAAGTTTTATCCAGTCCAAAGATCAAAGTGATACACGAAAAACGGCTGTCTGCACCTACAATGTCGCAATAACTGCGCTCCCCCGCTTTGCGCAGTCCGTATAGTACAACCTATACACACACGCGGTTTCGCGTTGCCAGACTTCATAGCAGCCGATTGAAAATAATCAAGCTACATACTTAGTCGCCACTATCTCATTCTGCGCGCATATCCATGCATCTTCAACGCGACAACATGATTCCGCGTCATCATTACAACAACGCCTTCTTCCTTCTCCGCGTCGCGACCCTGCGCAATCTAATCGCGCTTATAACCGCGCTATCGTACATCTAGTAGGTATATAGGTGTATACGCTCCAAAATATCAGCTGTTGTTTTTTCCTCTCTACTCTCTGACCCGATACTTACCAACGCGCGCGCGCGCCGCGCGTGTCCTAAGTATACCAATTTCCCCGTCCGCAGGAGTGCAAACCTCGCAGCTGCAACAGCTCGCGCTTCTCTTTTTCCCCGCAACATGCAATTATACTCCGAAAAATGAAATCAATTCCTCCTCTAATCTCCATCCTCCCGTCTCATAATACATATAGGTATATGCGCGTCATCTCTGCCATCACGCGGAAAAGCTCGCGAGAGCGAATCCCACGTTCTTGCGCCTAACCTATATATACCGCTCTCCATGCCACCGCCATACCCCGCCTTCGGCTACCTCAACCTCGCGAAACCCTCTGTACACCCCTCTCACCCTCCTCCTCTACCTCGATCGTCCGAAAACTACGCAAAACAACCCCTTTTACATCACCCGCACCGCTGCGGCCGCGGCGCGCGTGCCCGACGCGCGTGCGCCGCACGCGGGGGAGAGAGCGGCGGATCGAGAGAGCTGTGCCTGCGAGGAGAGCTAACGCGACGAACGGCGCGCGCCGCGCACTTCAGTTTCGCGCCGGGAGCCGCAGCGTCAGGTCGGGAATTCACGTTCAGAACGTGCGCATTTCTCTCCTCTCTGTTCTCTCTGCGTGTCTGCCGCCGTCGTGCTGCCACAATATCATCATCTTCTCCTTCGTGTTCTCCGCTCTCGCATCCATCGCAAGCGCGCGCCTGCTGCCATAGTCGCACAAGAGACCTGCAGGTAAGCGTGAGTATATATATACACACCTCTATTATCCTCCTTTATACAAGAGAGATAACGACAAGTATATATAAACCCCTCGCGCATACGAGAGCTACACACGCTTATACTACGCTATTGCCGAAAAAAGGGTCGCGCGCGCGCGCGCCCGCTCGAGAGAGCGAGCGTGGCGCGCTATATAGCCTCTCCTCGCTGCTCTCCGCTGTGCTCTCTCCGTCTAGGCGAGAGCGCGCGCGCGCGCCGTTCCGACATCTCTCTCTCTTGCTTATACTGCACGTTATATGCCCACACACGAGTGTGAGAGAGAGCGAGAGAGCGAGGCGCGCACGCTTAAAAAGCCGCGCCCGCCGGTGCCGCCGCCGCTGCTCTGGCTGCCTGCGTGCGCGCAGCGGGCAAGCAGACTAGTCGCCTCCTCGCCGTCGAGCGCGCGCACGGGTCTCCCCAAAGTGTATCACATTCATATTAAGCCGTGTGGCCGTGGAGACGTACAGATACCAGCGCGCAGCTCTGCCGCCTCCCCCGCGTCGACGCGCACCAGGTGCCTCGTGCGTACATATACCTATTACGGACACGCGAGAGAGCAAGGCGCTGCAGGTGAGTGAGCAGCAAGCGCCGCACGCGCACGCCAGCGAGCGAGAATTGCATGTGCACGTTATATATATAGATATATATATACACGATACTGATATACACACTGCTTACATATACACATCACACATCACACGGGCAGCGAGAGATGCGCGACGCGCCTCGTCCGCGGCCTCCTTATCGACATTTCCCCCCTCGCAGCAGCCTTTTTCTTTTTTCTCGCTCTCCCCGCGCGCGCGAATCTACATACATACATACCACTGTGGCTATACATTATGCTTATATACCCTCGCGCTGAGGCACACATTCTCTCCCCCACACGCGCTACGACGTATATACGCGCGTGCGGCGACGGCGGCCGCAGCAGCAGCGAGCTTTCGCTCTTTTTTCTCGCGTTTGCGTTGTCTCGCTGCGGCGCGCCGCTCTCTCCCGGCGCGCAGGCGACCGACGTCTGCTCCCTCTCTTTCTCTCGCCTGTACATTATATACGTACGTATACATATAGCCCGCGCCGCGCGCACAGCCCGGGCGCGATTTTTACAGAGAAAGACGGCCGGAAGCGCGCGTCCTCGTGTGTTTATTCGCGCGGGGGCCTGTCCTTACGGGCGAGCGAAACTGCGAGCTTCTTACTTACGCACGCGGGCAACGATATATAGTAGTGCATGGCACGAGAGAGCTACGAAGAGCTTGAGCAAGTGTGTGTGCGAGCGGCTGTCGGTGCGAGACGCGCGCGCGGCGTAACACGTTTCGGAGCGCGCGCCTCGACGTCCTGACGCACACTTTTTCCCTCTCTCTCTCTCTCTCTCTCTCTCTGACTCTTCGTATATGTATACTTATACTTGCTTCACGCGCTGATGTTATATATCGAGGTACCTATTAGCAACGCGCGCTCGCGCGCAGCGCGTGTTTTTCCCCGCAAGGCGACACTTTGCCGCGTAGCTTTGCATCAGCTGCAGTGATGCTCCGATCTATAACGTTTCGGAGCAACACACGCGCGCGCGCATGGAAGTCACATGAAAGTCGTCGCGCGCGTACCTATATAACTTCTCGCTCTCGCTCCGGAAAATTTCGGTCCTCTATATAGCGTTCCCGTTACGTTCTCTCGTACATATATATATAGCTATTGAACGAGCCGAGTGTATTAAAGTATAGAGCCGCGCGGCGCGCTCTTTAATGGGACAACACCTACTCGGTTAGGTTACGCGTGGCGCGGCGGCGCGCGGCAGCGCAGTGTGGGTTACGTTGTTAAAGCCATAGGGTCCGCACGAGCGTTTCCTCGACGTTCTCGTGCCTCCCCCCACCCCGCTGCCCCTGTTGCGCGCATAAAAATTTCAGGCCCTTTAAAAACTCTCCAGAATTCGCTCTCTCCGCGCACGTTCTCTCATACACTTGGTCGCTCACCCACACGCGTGTAGGTGTGTACGTGTGGTGTGCGGTGATGGCCAGCCAGCGGCGCGCGTCCGACGCTCTCTCGAAAAACCGGAGAGGAGAAGACGACTTTCACGCGTGTTTTTGCGCGGCGTGCATGCAGCTGTATATAGATGCATGCACGAGTGAGGCGGCAGCCAGCCGATTGTTGCGCGCGTTATCTCTCCGTCTCTGAGAGGAGTGTATTTTATCATCTCGCGCTATATATGCAATTCGCTTATTATCGTCTCTTTCGCTCTCTCGTTTCGTTCTAGGCTTCGCAATGTAAGAGACACACGCGCGCCTGTGGTTACCTACAACGCGCGTGTATATGCAAGCGCGCAGAGCGAGCGAAATGCAAGCGCGCAGAGCGAGCGAATGGCCGTCGCCGCATCGTCACTCAGGCGAGCGCGCGCGCGCTGCGACAACGATCGCTTGTTTTTCCCGATAACAACTCCCTCTCGTGCCTATCTTTCTTTATTCCTCCCCCATTCGATGTATATCCTATATACCTCCCGAAAAAGCTCTACTCGCCCTCGTTCTTTCTCTTTCTTTCCCGTGGCATCGCATGAGTATCGCCGCACACCCCACGTGCGCGCCGGGAAATAGCGGCGGCGGCCATGCATATAGGTACGCGTGCGCGTGTCTGCTGCCTCTCATGCCTTCACCTTATATACCTACGTGTATGTATATATACTTGTACTGCATGTTGCCTGCCGTGGCGACGGCGGCAGCGTAACCTCGAAATCGATGCGATCGATATCGCGCGAGGCGAGTTTCCCGCGGCGGCAAGAGGAAGCTGCTGCTGCTGCACATGTGCACACGCGGCCGCGCGCGGGGCCGAGAGAAAGAAGGAACGCGCTGGGACGGGAGGATCTCGCGCAAACGGGGCAGCTGATTAATTAAGTCGGAAAGTGCACGGCCGATTGCCGAGGTGATTGGATTGGTGGAGACTGACGCGCGAGGAATATTAATTATATTATTGGTTGGGGAGGAGAGTGTTTTTCTTTTTTATTCGTTTGAGAGGGGAAAGAGAAGGTCGCTGATAACTCTATACGCTTTGTTACGCAATCGCGGAATGTTATTTTTTTTTATCGCCTCGTTATTATATCGCGGGCACGTCCTGTCATGGAGTGTGTAAGTATGATGACGAAGAGCGAGTATTCAAATGCAGATTCCAGGGATCGTTGATGTTTCAATAGCGTTTTGTCTCTTACGTGGCTCACACGTATATTGAGAAATAGATATTATTATAAAATTGTACATCTACTTTACACCTCAATCGCTCTCTAATTACATTATTAAGAATGCTAGAAGCAACGCGCGCATGCCGATATTCCCAAACGTCAACCTAAACAACCTCGACAATCGCCTACCAAAACGACCGCCCCCGCCGCCCCCCCGCGGAGAGGGAAAATCCAATCTAAACCACCACCACCGCCTCCCTCATCCCATTAAAATTCCATTCGCTTCTCGCTGCGAAATTCGCCGGTGCGGCCCCTTAATCGGAAGCTCCATTGTGCCTGCTCGCGCACCCACATACACACGCACGCGCGAAAGTCGAAAGCCCTCGCGCCATCGCGCTAATTTCGCTGATGAACGGGGAATTAAATCCGCTTATACATACTCGCCTCGCTATCCTACATAACCGATATATATTGCCTCTGCCCGGTTATTTCTTTTTTTTTTTTTTCATTCCCGATTGGTTTACCCCCCGAAATACATCGTATATACAACGCGGGCCGTTTGCAATTAATTATCGTTACTCTGCCATAACACGGAAGGCGGACGCGCGGGCGGGCGAGATATAATTCATCCGAGCTTCCCGCGCGGCCGCCCCTCGCGTTAGAATTTAATCCTGAAAAATGCGCGCCCCTTTTGCTCCCTTCCGCTTTTCCGCCTCGTTAACCTGCGCCGCGCGCCGCGGGAGGGCAGAAAAAAGTGAGTGCTGGCGTGTGTATATAGATATATTACCGAGGCGATGAAAATGCATTACACAAAAATAACCCTCCGCGGGCGCCAATAAGAAGAAGAAGCACGCGGGAAGGAAAAGTTTTCGCGTTACTTACGCCCGCGCGCGCTAACGACGCTAACGCGCCCCGTATATAATTAAAGAGGTCCACGGAGCGAAATGAATTTCGTTTAATTCCCCATCGGATTTCGCGTGTAATAATGTAATAATAATATAGC